>JAXIVJ010002406.1:107500-110509 GCA_036785665.1 Chirona hameri
CACACACATACACACAGCCCCGCAGGGGCATCGGCTTCGGCCGGTGTAAGGGGAGTAGCGCCCCCTCGGGTCCCAGCTAACCCCCCCCCCCCCCCCCCTCCCTCCATCCCCCTCACACTCACCCCCCGGCCCAGTCCCAGTCCATTTTTGCAACCCCCGTAACAAGTCCCGAACCCCTCCCCCTCCCCACTCAGTTTACTGGGTGTCCCCGCTGAAGCCTCCTCCCTTTGCGGCGTTTGACGGTCGGGTGCTAGTCGCCCGACCTGAACAGGCTTCTTGCGTCTATCATGGATATTGTCCCCCGCAGGGGCATCGGCTTCGGCCGGTGTAAGGGGAGTAGCGCCCCCTCGGGTCCCAGCTAACCCCCCTCCCTACATCCCCCTCACACTCACCCCCCGGCCCAGTCCCATCCCATTTTTGCAACCCCCGTAACAAGTCCTGAACCCCTCCCCCCCCTCCCCACTCCGTTTCCTGGGCGTCCCCGCTGAAACCTCCGTCCTCTGCGGCGTTTGACGGTCGGGTGCTAGTCGGCCGACCCGAACAGGTTTCTTACGTCGATTATGGCAATTTACTATGATGTGACAGGAGACGCCTGGCTTTTTACATCGGCAAGGCTTTTCTGCGACTAAGCGCGTCGACCCGTTCCCCGGGATGAAGGGGTCCTGGAGGCTGAGCCACCTACCGCGCGGGCTAGTCGTGGTAGCGTGGCAACACTTCTCTTTGGCCTGGATTTCCGGAAGGGCGGGGACACTCAGTTAGGCGCTGCACTGAGAAGCTTTTTGGTCGGGGCTGCTGCCGGGGGCCGTGGCTTGGCTGTCTCGCTGCAGCTGGGCGAGTGCAGGCACTCGTCCGGCGGCGGTCGGGTGGCTTTCCCGCTGCCCCGGGTGGCGGCTCGGCTTAAGGCGTCAAGGGAGGAGGCGACGTCCAAACGGAGGGGGTGGTGAGTCTCTCTCTCCCCTCTGGGAGGGCGTCGTCGAGCCCCGTACAGCCCACTCCCCAGCCCTAGGCCTTGTAGCGGCGCCGTGGCGGAGCGTCGGCGGGGATTGGGCAGAGACCAATCGCTTACCATGGATACCTCAAACCCAAACCCACTAACCACGGCTTCGGCCGCCCCTCGCCCATCCACGGCAACCACCGACGACCGTCCCCACGCCTCGGTAGAGGGACGAAGCGGCCTTCTTGGTGGCGGTATCTCACTGCTGCAGGAGGCTTACTCCCATTCTCCCCCAGTGCAGCGGAATGAGGAAGTAGCAACCTCAAGTGGTCGCGGAGAGAACACTCCCCGCCCCCGCATCCTCGTCCTCACCTCAGAGACGAAAAAGCTGACCTCGCTCTCGCCCTTCCAGCGGCGAGAAGGCTGCGACAAGATGGGAAAGATCCTGAGGTGCGATGCGTTGCGAGATGGCTCCCTTGAGGTGGAGTTCGCTAAAGAGGATGATGCCAGGAGAGCTTTGACGTTGACCACCTTTTCTTACTCTATCCGGGAGCAGGGTAGAAGGGCAAACGCCACCATAGCGATATCTGTGTCCCCACATAAAACAAAAAACTCTTCTAAGGGTGTGATCACCTGCTATGATTTGAAAGACACCACCGAGACTGAAATCGTCGAGGGCCTGTGGTCCTCCGGTGTGGTGGGGGCATTCAAGATCAAGGCGAGGGAAGGAAATCACAGCAACGAACACTGTTATCCTCACTTTCAACAGTACTGACCTCCCAAGTGAAGTGACGGTGGGCTATGTACGGGTCAAGGTTCGACCCTACACCCCAAATCCCATGAGATGCTTTCGGTGCCAGCGTTTTGGGCATACAAGAACCTACTGCCATAACCGCCCAACTTGCGCGAAGTGTGCCTCCACAGAACACACCGATGATGACTGTGGTGCGACCACATATCGGTGCGTAAACTGCAAAGAGGGACAGAACACGCACACGTCCTTCGTTAGGTCATGCCCGGCACTTGCAAGAGAGAAAGAGATCAACTCGATTAAAGCGACGAGAAATGTCTCTTTCAGAGAGGCTCGGGAAATATACAACGCGTCACACCCAAGCATATCCTACGCCCAGAAGGCGAAGGCTGCAGTAGCTCCCAGGACTTCGTTTGAGGAGATGAGCGCAGCTCAGTTTATCACGCTCCTGAAGTCTTTCGGCCTCTCAGTGGTTTCGGCTACTACCACACCGGGGCCGGCAGCGGTCTCTGTACCGCCGGCCGTCACGGTGTCGGATGCGTCCCCGTCCCCCCACACTTCAAATCATGGAGAAGCAGGGATACAAGCTGTCCCAGCCGCGGCGTCCACCGGCACTGCCGGGGCCGCCACCAATGCAGCAGAGGACGATGGCTGGACGAAAGTTCAGCACCGTCGTACGGATAGGCGGCGCTCTTCCCCGCCAACTCGCGCGGCGACTGGCCCGGCGCGCTCTCCCCCACGCACTGCGGTGATGGAGGCACTGCGCAGGGGAGAGGAGGAGAGGAAGGCGCACGAGGCAAAGCGTGCGCGCCTGGTCGAGAAGGCTAGAGAGGCTAAGCGACCACCAGGTGCCGACTCGATCCCATCCCATTCGAATGGGAAAGCTACGGCTAACCCAGAGACCTTCCAGGTGGGGAGCCCATCCCCTATGGGTCCCCCTCCACCCCCGCCGCCGCAACCGCGGCGGTTACCGCCGCCGCCGCTCGCAACACCGGAGAATCGGCCGCCGCCAGCTACTCCCCCGGCGGCGCCAAGTCGCCCTAGGCCTCCCTCCACTCCTGGCCGGCCAACCAAGCGTGGGCTTCCGTGGACGGGCTCGCCCACGGAGGGAGAAAGCCCTCGTACGAAACAGAAATCTGACGCGAGCTCGGTCCCCGTTAGATCGAGCTCCGCCGACGGCAGACTGCACCAAGGTGGTAGCGTGCGTGCCCAGATCCACTTCGGGGACACAGCACGTGGTGCAGCTGATTACTTCTGAGTAATTCTAGTCAGTTTGTCGTTTTACACTCTTTTAGCATCTCAGTGCTTTTGCGCGGTTTTACTA
>JAXIVJ010002407.1:0-37500 GCA_036785665.1 Chirona hameri
GGCGTCGGGTTATCACTTCTTACAGCCAATGTATGAAGGCGCGGGGGACATACTTGTATTGACTGACCCCCTCCCATGTTCCTGTGGTGGAGGGGCCATTTGTCCCTAATTGCCCTTCCCCCTGGATCCGCCAGTGAGTGCGGGGTGCTGACGTCAGTGTCACCATGGATATCAAGGAGTGGCATACACTTCGGGAGTGTCGAAGTTAATGTGTTTCGGTAGCTACTGAAGCTTTTCTTCAGTCTAGCATTGTATATTTGTACATGTCATTGAATGAACGTTCTATGCGACTTGCAGAAGCGACTAACAGTCTCTGTGTATGCGGACAGTGGAGAGTGTTGACTGTCGCTGACTGGTCTCCCTCGCGGTGAACGTGTGATAGAAAATAGTTTTTAGTCTCCGATTTTCCCATGTCGGCTTGTTTTCACCTTTCGCTATACCAATATGGAGACAGCATTCCTTGATATATCATAAACCGTTGCGTCAGATCGAAAACCATTGCGGTCGAGTTTATTGTCTGGGATATAATTATTCAGTACAGTAACGTTGTATTCCATTGAACAGGCGTTCACGGTAGTCGAGATGACATGATGAAGGGCTTATCACACCCACCCTGTTGACCTGCCACCGAAGGTGATGGCGAGCGTGCAGCATCTGGCCAGCAAGTCCCCAGCACCGCCCCTGCTAACCGGCGCATCTATCGCCTCCCACCCATCAATCACAAGCGGAGCCGGCCAGGAGCCGGCTCCCCTCAGTGACAGCCTCAGTCACTGAGGTAGCTCGGCCGGCTGGTGGCGCCATCTGTAATGACGTCACGTGTCTCAGTCAGCGGGTCGCCTCGGGCGGCGGCGGCGGCGGCGGCGGCGGCGGCGGCGGCTGTGGCTGGGAGCGCGCTCTGGCGGCGTCGGGCGGCGGCTGGGAGGCGAGGGGACCGGCATAACTGTGGCGAGCGCGGCGAGCGGCGGACTGGACGGCGTGCTGGGTACGGCGGGCGGACCGGCCGAGTGTGGAACTGGTGTGGTCTCAAGGTCACCTTGGCGGAAGACGCGGCGGGAGGTGCGGCTCGACCCAGGGAGTCACAACACAGGTGAATGGGGAAGCTGGATTGCCGCCCCAGTCTGTGCGGAGGTGGGGACGGGGTGGGGCCCGGCCCTGCTGACCGGGCGATGGCCGGGTCCGCTGGTCCGTGACCCAGGCAGACGCCGGGGGTGAGGGCAGACGGCCCGAGATGTGGCGGACGTGACGGCCAGTCAGCTCGGCACGTGGTGGACGTGACGGCCAGACGGCTCGAGTCGCAGCAGATGTGACGAAATCCGCTACCGCTGCTCTCCAGGAACAGGGGGGGGGGGGGGGGGGGAGGTCTGCTCTACTTTTTCGCACGCATGTTTGAGCTCGAGGAGAGCAAACGAGCCAATGTTTATGAGAGGGCGCATTGGGCGCCGATAAGAAAGCGGCGAAGGTTTCCGTCGTTATCCCGTGTAGTTTATCCCGTGTAGTTTATTATTATATATCCCGTGTAGTTTATGTGCACGGTTTGGCGAGGAACAGTGACGAAGACCATTTCTGAAAGTTCAGGGTGGTTATGTACAAACTACAAGTTTGAGCTGGTTTCATGATAGTCATCTCACCGGCTGCCTTTTCAGTTACCTATAATGTCACTCGACAGTCAACACATTCGTCGAGGCCACTCGTCCTGCCGCCAACTAGAAGCCATTCTTCGGTTATATTGTCCTTGCTGTTCCTGTTCAATAAGCACCGTTCCATTGTCCTTTCCAGACCAACAGAGTGCTGGTCCATGGTGCTGGGCTGGTTTCAGGCGGTCCAGTCGCCGGTTAGTACTCCTTGGTCAGTACCAGCGTGGCGTCAGACCCTTTCATCGGTTCGCTGGTAGAGACGCTGACAGTCCCTGACGGTTCCTGACGGTCTCTGACAGTCCCTGACGGTCCCTGACAGTCCCTGACAGTCCCTGACAGTCCCTGACGGTCCCTGACGGTCCCTGACGGTCTATGACGGTCCATGACGGTCTCTGACGGTCCCTGACGGTCTATGACGGTCCCTGACGGTCCTTGACGGTTCCTGACGGTCTATGACGGTCCCTGACGGTCTCTGACGGTCTCTGACGGTTCCTGACGGTCTCTAACGGTCCCTAACGGTCTCTGACGGTCCCTGACGGTCTCTGACGGTCCCTGACGGTCCCTGACGGTCCCTGACGGTCCCTGACGGTCCCTGACGGTCCCTGACGGTCCCTGACGGTCCCTGACGGTCCCTGACGGTCTCTGACGGTCCCTGACGGTCTCTGACGGTCCCTGACGGTCTATGACGGTCCCTGACGGTCTCTGACGGTCTCTGACGGTCCCTGACGGTCCCTGACAGTCCCTGACGGTCCCTGACGGTCCCTGACGGTCCCTGACGGTCCAACATGTGTAGCTCGGTTTATGGCTCCTGACGGTCAGCTACAGCCACGGTCCCTGAAGATCCAGTTCATCCCCGATCCCTGACGGTCCATCACAGCCCCAGCCACTCGATAGAAATCAGGGACCTGGCCTCTGTCCCTGATGTCCAGTCCAGTCCAGTCCCGATCCCCGTCCCTAACAGTCTAGTTCAGCTCCCGTCTCTTCTAGGTCCCTGTCACTTGTCAGGGACCAGGGCTTGGTCCCTATTCCTGACCGTCCAGTTCCCTGACAGTCCCTGTCCCCGCGGAGGTCCAGTACAGTTGCTCGGATCAGTGGCCTGCCTGCAGTCGGTGATAACGGTACCGGTCTCCAGAGTCCAGAGCAGCGACAAGGTCAGGCCGCCGCGCGGGCGGACCGCCCGTCGGCAGGTCGGAGAGGGGAGGTGTCTGCCTGCCTTCTGTCGCGGACCCGCGGGTCACGTGTGGTCACGTGCCGAGGTCGTGGGAAGGGGAGATCGCACCGTACTGTGCTTCTCTGGAACAAGCCCACCAATCTAATCTGGGAAGTCGAGGGACTGGAAAACCAATGCGTGTTGCAAGGTTGGTTGCAGTTGCATTGGATAGTGCTGCCATAGCAACGGACAGATGTTGATATATCTAAAAAAACATCTGCTTACCCCGTACCCGACTGGACGAGTGACGTAACAGCTCAGTACGAAATATACATACAAGTAACGGAGTACATTATTATCTCCGTACGATTGAAACCATTGCCGATTTGTTTGCTACCAAGTGCACACTCAACCTTATTTGTTTTGGCTTCTAAGCGATCAGTATGCCACCGTTTTTTTTTTATACAACTGATAGCGCGCTCCACTCGACCGTGTGGAGTGCGGTAGGTGCTGCGGACGGTTGTCTCGCAACTGATCCTGCTCCGCTTCTCCCTCTTAAAGGAAATAGTTCACCTTCAACATTAGTTTTAAACTGATATAGCAGTTTTGTAGCCCGTGTTGGGAAACCCCTATCTGCAAGTTTTCTTGACTGAAAAGACTTTCCAGCCGAATATATTTGAGTTTTTGGCGAAGGAATGTGGTGCTGGCGAAAGAATGTTGTACTGGTTCTAGCCCGGGCAGAGGCTATACCATCAGCCAATCAGCTCGCAGCTCGTGCTAGCAAGCGAACGCCGGCCGCCGGTTGGCACATCTCCAATGCGAGTCTATCCTTACGCGACTACTTTCGAATCTGATTGGCTGAACCATTTTTTACATTCGCGTGACGTCAGGAGACTCAGAGAGTATGCATATATTTTTGATGAACAATACAAATTTACGATTGTATGTCCTGAATCGGCGCGATATAAGGCCATGTTTGACAATATAAAAAGAAATTGTATTAAAAAATATAATCAAATCGTGATTGGTAAAAAATTTCCAAGGTGAACTATTTCCGCGAGTATACCCGCGATAATAACGCGGGTATACTCGCGTTATTAATAACCCGCGAGTCACGGGGGGCTTTTTTAGCCCCCCCCCCCTTAGAAATATTAGGAATATCTCAATAAATAATGCAGATATCGACGCCAAACTTTCAGTACCTATCCGGGCATCATTCTGATACCTTTCGATAAAAATGTACAAATTTCGTCAGATTTTTTTTAAAGATATAGTGAATTTAGTGACGTCACTAAACACGATTTTGACACCAAAATCGGCTAAACTTTGCCAGACCGTACAAATGCCGCATTTGAAGCAAAATGCAATACAAAAACGCTAAAATGTAGAAAATTGCAAGGGCTACAAACCAGCTATCTCGAAATTAAAACAAAAGTTTTTGACCCCAAAACTTTCAAAAAAAAACTTTAACAAAAATGCTCAAAATCACATTTTTCAAAGATATTGAAGAACCGGAATACATGTCAGATAACGACATATGGGTAACTACCATACCAAATTTCAAAATGATATCATCTTTTTTGACTCATGGTATAGGTAAATCATGACGTCATATTTTGAATTTGCGTGTTTTGACTCTTTTTGACCGGATACAGACAAATCAATGCCAGCACTGTTTTTTTTTTAAGATAAAACTGATAGAAACATGCTTTTATATTTCTATTTATCAATTTCAAATTTTGACCTTCAGTGACCTGAACTTGACCTGAACTTGACACTAACTTCACGTAAATGAAGTCAGGTGATAAAATGACTACCACTATCGAATTCTACGCGTAAAAGCATCCATAAAACATGTGCTGCATGACTTTCGTAGATATTTTGTGTGTAGTGACCTTTTGTGGCCTGACCTTGACCTTGATCTTTTCCAACAATCTCACTTTAGCTCATGTGGGATATGAATCATGCCTTTGACGGCACTTTGGGTGATTATAGGCGCAATCGAAGGCCATGTATGAGGCAAGTATTGTCCATAAACTCAAATACCTCGATTTTGACGTTTGACTTGGCCGTGACCTGACATGTGACCTTAATTTGACATTTTTAATTTTGAGTTAGGCTTATCTCATTGAGCGCTTTCGAATTCCGCCTTGCGCGTCCCGCTGCGATCATTGGTTCTGAAGATACTAGGGGGGCTACCCCCCCCCCCCACCCCCCCCCCCCCCCAGTGAGTCGTGTTACAGAATATACCCCATTGATTGCCGGGTTAAGATTTGATAAACTTCTCGCGTAAAAATAGCACGGCCTAGGGCCTAGGTACCCTAGCACGGCCTAGGTACCCTTGGTACCAGAGTAACAAAGCTAATTCAATTCACTTCTGGCATGGCCATAAGACGAGCCATCAACAACAAGTGAACCTATGCCTTCCCTTGCCCCTCTTATTTCTCCGCCTATGTCACGAGAGGACACGGACCGACCATCACTATTCTTTGTATGCCCACGCCCCGACCCTGCTCTATATTCACCTCAGCCTCTGCCCTCTGATCTGGCCAGTAAGGCCGTTCGCTCCGGCTCGGCTCGGCTCGACTCGGCTCGACTCGGCTCGACTCGGCTCGGCTCGGCTCGACTCGGCTCGACTCGACTCGACTCGACTCGACTCGACTCGACTCGACTCGACTCGACTCGACTCGACTCGACTCGACTCGACCCGACCCGACCCGACCCGACCCGGCTCGGCTCGGCTCGGCTCGGCTCGGCTCGGCTCGGCTCGGCTCGGCTCGGCTCGGCTCGGCTCGGCTCGGCTCGGCTCGGCTCGGCTCGGCTCGGCTCGGCTCGGCTCGGCTCGGCTCGGCTCGGCTCGGCTCGGCTCGGCTCGGCTCGGCTCGGCTCGGCTCGGCTCGGCTCGGCTCGGCTCGGCTCGGCTCGGTTCGGCTCGGCTCGGCTCGGCTCGGCTTGGCTTGGCTTGGCTTGGCTTGGCTTGGCTCGGCTCGGCTTGGCCTGGCTCGGTGTGGCCCGGCTCGGTGTAGCCTGGTTCCCCCCGTTGGAGGCTGGTTTGCTGATACCATCTGAACATAGCACGGGCCGCCAAGTCTCGCCTCTCACTCTCGGAGTCGACAGTGAGCCGCGGGGCACGATTCGGCCGGTCTACATGGGCCGACATGCCCGCCGCCCGCCGCCCGGCGGCCATTCGTTCGCCGCCTGCCTCCACCCGCCCGCCGTCAGAGCCGTCAGCACCCGTCCCGTCGGTCCGGCCAGGCCGGCAGCCGGCTGTTTCGTCATAGGCGGCGGCGGCGGCGGCGGCGGCGGCGGCGGCGCCGGACGCACACCAAGTGACCAAACCACCACACTGCAGCGACTCTGCTGCTGCGGCTGACCCCGCCAGCCGGCCAGCCAGCCGGGCGGCCGGTCGGCCGGCGTCCCTGCCTGCCTGGACCCGCTTCTCGCTGCTCGGGCGGCGGCGGCGGCGGCGGCGGCGGCGTGGCAGCGGGGACGGGACGGGCGCTGCAAAACTTCGGCAGCCTGCAGACTGCAGAGGGACGGGACAGCAGTGTCCCAGAACAGGAACGGCGCGGACAACTCGGACACCTCGGACAGCTCGGACAGCTCGGACAGCTCGGACAGCTCGGACAGCTCAGACAGCTCAGACTGCTCGGCGCTCGGACAGCTCGGACAACTCGGACAACTCGGACTGCTCGGCGCTCGGACAGCTGGGACTGCTCGGCGCTCGGACAGCTCGGACAGCTCGGACAGTTCGGACTGCTCGGCGCTCGGACAACTCGGACACCTCGGACAGTTCGGACTGCTCGGCGCTCGGACAGCTCGGACAGCTCGGACAGCTTGGACTGCTCGGACTCGGACAGCTCGGACACCTCGGACACCTCGGACAGCTCAGACAGCTCGGACACCTCGGACAGCTCGGACTGCTCGGCGCTCGGACTGCTCGGACAGCTCGGACAGCTCGGACAGCTCGGCTCTCGGACAGCTCGGACAGCTCGGACAGCTCGGCGCTCGGACACCTCGGACACCTCGGACACCTCGGACACCTCGGACACCTCGGACACCTCGGACACCTCGGACACCTCGGACAGCTCGGACACCTCGGACACCTCGGACACCTCGGACACCTCGGACACCTCGGACACCTCGGACACCTCGGACACCTCGGACACCTCGGACACCTCGGACAGCTCGGACAGCTCGGACAGCTCGGACTGCTCGGCGCTCCGACCGCGGTCCTCGGTCGTGCTGAGTTCCGGGAAGCGTGTCTGCTGTCCCAGTCCTCACTGCGGTCCTGTGCGTTCCGCAGAGCGTGTCTGCTGTCCCAGTCCTCACTGCAGTCCTGTGCGTTCCGCAGAGCGTGTCCGCTGTCTCAGTCTGCTGAGTTCCGGGGAGCGTGCCTGCTGTCCCAGTCCTCACTGCGGTCCTATGCGTTCCGGGGAGCGTGTCTGTTGTCTCAGTCCGCTGAGTTCCGGGGAGCGTGTCTGCTGTGCCAGTCCTCACTGCGGTCCTGTGAGTTCCGGGGAGCGTGTCTGCTGTCTCAGTCCTCACTGCGGTCCTGTGCGTTCCGGGGAGGGTCTCTGATGTCCCAGTCCTCACTGCGGTCCTGTGCGTTCCGGGGAGCGTGTCTGCTGTCCCAGTCCTCACTGCGGTCCTGTGCGTTTCGGGGAGCGTGTCTGCTGTCTCAACTCTCAGTCCGCTGCGGTCCGGGGAGCGTGTCTGCTGTCCCAGTCCTCACTGCGGTCCTGTGCGTTCCGGGGAGCGTGTCTGCTGTCCCAGTCCTCACTGCGGTCCTATGCGTTCCGGGGAGCGTGTCTGTTGTCTCAGTCCGCTGAGTTCCGGGGAGCGTGTCTGCTGTCTCAGTCCGCTGAGTTCCGTGGAGCGTGTCGGCTGTCTCAGTCCGCTGAGTTCCGGGGAACGTGTCTGCTGTCTCAGTCCGCTGAGTTCCGGGGAACGTGTCTGCTGTCTCAGTCAGCTGAGTTCCGGGGAGCGTGTCGGCTGTCTCAGTCCTCACTGCGGTCATGTGCGTTCCGGGGAGCGTGTCGGCTGGCTCAGCCCTCTCTGCGGTCCTGTGCGTTCCGGGGAGCGTGTCGGCTGTTTCAGTCCGCTGCGTTCCGGGGAACATGTCGGCTGTCTCAGTCCGCTGAGTTCCGGGGACCGTGTCGGCTGTCTCAGTCCGCTGAGTTCCGGGGAGCGTGTCGGCTGTCTCAGTCCGCTGAGTTCCGGGGAGCGTGTCGGCTGTCTCAGTACGCTGAGTTCCGGGGAGCGTGTCTGCTGTCTCAGTCCGCTGAGTTCCGGGGAGCGTGTCTGCTGTCTCAGTCCGCTGAGTTCCGGGGAACATGTCGGCTGTCTCAGTCCGCTGAGTTCCGGGGAGCGTGTCGGCTGTCTCAGTCCGCTGAGTTCCGGGGAGCGTGTCGGCTGTCTCAGTCCGCTGAGTTCCGGGGAGCGTGTCTGCTGTCTCAGTCCGCTGAGTTCCGGAGAACATGTCGGCTGTCTCAGTCCGCTGAGTTCCGGGGAGCGTGTCGGCTGTCTCAGTCCGCTGAGTTCCGGGGAGCGTGTCGGCTGTCTCAGTCCGCTGAGTTCCGGGGAGCGTGTCGGCCGTCTAAGTCCTCATTGCGGTCCTGTGCGTTCCGGGGAGCGTGTCGGCTGTCTCAGTCCGCTGTGTTCCGGAGAGCGTGTCGGCTGTCTCAGTCCGCTGAGTTCCGGGGAGCGTGTCCGCTGTCTCAGTCTGCTGAGTTCCGGGGAGCGTGTCGGCTGTCTATGTCTGCTGCGTTCCGCGGAACATGTCGGCTGTCTCAGTCCGCTGAGTTCCGAGGAGCGTGTCGGCTGTCTCAGTCCTCACTGCGGTCCTGTGCGTTTCGGGGAGCGTGTCGGCTGTCTCAGTCCGCTGAGTTCCGGGGAGTGTGTCGGCTGTCTCAGTCCGCTGAGTTCCGGGGAGCGTGTCGGCTGTCTCAGTCCGCTGAGTTCCGGGGAGCGTGTCGGCTGTCTCAGTCCGCTGAGTTCCGGGGAGCGTGTCGGCTGTCTCAGTCCGCTGAGTTCCGGGGAGCGTGTCGGCTGTCTCAGTCCGCTGAGTTCCGTGGAGCGTGTCGGCTGTCTCAGTCCGCTGAGTTCCGGGGAGCGTGTCGGCTGTCTCAGTCCGCTGAGTTCCGGGGAGCGTGTCGGCTGTCTCAGTCCGCTGAGTTCCGGGGAGCGTGTCGGCTGTCTCAGTCCTCTCTGCGGTACTGGTGACGCAACTCTGCCGAGCGTTGCCGGCGTGTTATCGGCCGCCACAGCCCTGCAGCAGAGCGTCAGCCAGGCAGGCGTCAGCAGCAGGCAGAGCGTCAGCCAGGCAGGCGTCAGCAGCAGGCAGAGCGTCAGCCAGGCAGCCAGGCAGGCGTCAGCAGCAGGCAGAGCGTCAGCCAGGCAGCCAGGCAGGCGTCAGCAGCAGGCAGAGCGTCAGCCAGGCAGCCAGGCAGGCGTCAGCAGCAGGCAGAGCGTCATCCAGGCAGCCAGGCAGGCGTCAGCAGCAGGCAGAGCGTCAGCCAGGCAGCCAGGCAGGCGTCAGCAGCGGGCAGAGTGTCAGCCAGGCAGCCAGGCAGGCGTCAGCAGCAGGCAGAGCGTCAGCCAGGCAGGCGTCAGCAGCAGGCAGAGCGTCAGCCAGGCAGCCAGGCAGGCGTCAGCAGCGGGCAGAGCGTCAGCCAGGCAGCCAGGCAGGCGTCAGCAGCAGGCAGAGCGTCAGCCAGGCAGCCAGGTAGGCGTCAGCAGCAGGCAGAGCGTCAGCCAGGCAGCCAGGCAGGCGTCAGCAGCAGGCAGAGCGTCAGCCAGGCAGCCAGGCAGAGCGTCAGCCAGGCAGCCAGGCAGGCGTCAGCAGCAGGCAGAGCGTCAGCCAGGCAGCCAGGCAGGCGTCAGCAGCAGGCAGAGCGTCAGCCAGGCAGCCAGGCAGGCGTCAGCAGCAGACAGAGCGTCAGCCAGGCAGCCAGGCAGGCGTCAGCAGCAGGCATAGCGTCAGCCAGGCAGCCAGGCAGGCGTCAGCAGCGGGCAGAGCGTCGTGAGACA
This sequence comes from Chirona hameri, assembly GCA_036785665.1. Taxonomy (NCBI): domain Eukaryota; kingdom Metazoa; phylum Arthropoda; class Thecostraca; order Balanomorpha; family Balanidae; genus Chirona; species Chirona hameri. The sequence continues at coordinate 9,817 of JAXIVJ010002407.1, forward strand.
GGCAGGCGTCAGCAGCAGGCAGAGCGTCAGCCAGGCGTCAGCAGCCAGGCAGGCGTCAGCAGCAGGCAGAGCGTCAGCCAGGCAGCCAGGCAGGCGTCAGCAGCGGGCAGAGCGTCGTGAGACAGGCAGGCGTCAGCAGCAGGCAGAGCGTCAGCCAGGCAGCCAGGCAGGCGTCAGCAGCGGGCAGAGCGTCAGCCAGGCAGCCAGGCAGGCGTCAGCAGCAGGCAGAGCGTCAGCCAGGCAGCCAGGTAGGCGTCAGCAGCAGGCAGAGCGTCAGCCAGGCAGCCAGGCAGGCGTCAGCAGCAGGCAGAGCGTCAGCCAGGCAGCCAGGCAGAGCGTCAGCCAGGCAGCCAGGCAGGCGTCAGCAGCAGGCAGAGCGTCAGCCAGGCAGCCAGGCAGGCGTCAGCAGCAGGCAGAGCGTCAGCCAGGCAGCCAGGCAGGCGTCAGCAGCAGGCAGAGCGTCAGCCAGGCAGCCAGGCAGGCGTCAGCAGCAGGCATAGCGTCAGCCAGGCAGCCAGGCAGGCGTCAGCAGCGGGCAGAGTGTCAGCCAGGCAGCCAGGCAGGCGTCAGCAGCAGGCAGAGCGTCAGCCAGGCAGGCGTCAGCAGCAGGCAGAGCGTCAGCCAGGCAGCCAGGCAGGCGTCAGCAGCGGGCAGAGCGTCAGCCAGGCAGCCAGGCAGGCGTCAGCAGCAGGCAGAGCGTCAGCCAGGCAGCCAGGTAGGCGTCAGCAGCAGGCAGAGCGTCAGCCAGGCAGCCAGGCAGGCGTCAGCAGCAGGCAGAGCGTCAGCCAGGCAGCCAGGCAGGCGTCAGCAGCGGGCAGAGCGTCGTGAGACAGGCAGGCGTCAGCAGCAGGCAGAGCGTCAGCCAGGCGTCAGCAGCCAGGCAGGCGTCAGCAGCAGGCAGAGCGTCAGCCAGGCAGCCAGGCAGGCGTCAGCAGCAGGCAGAGCGTCAGCCAGGCAGCCAGGCAGACGTCAGCAGCGGGCAGAGCGTCAGCCAGGCAGCCAGGCAGGCGTCAGCAGCAGGCAGAGCGTCAGCCAGGCAGGCGTCAGCAGCGGGCAGAGCGTCAGCCAGCCAGCCAGGCAGGCGTCAGCAGCGGGCAGAGCGTCAGCCAGGCAGCCAGGCAGGCGTCAGCAGCAGGCAGAGCGTCAGCCAGGCAGCCAGGCAGGCGTCAGCAGCAGGCAGAGCGTCAGCCAGGCAGCCAGGCAGGCGTCAGCAGCAGGCAGAGCGTCAGCCAGCCAGGCAGGCGTCAGCAGCAGGCAGAGCGTCAGCCAGGCAGCCAGGCAGGCGTCAGCAGCAGGCAGAGCGTCAGCCAGGCAGCCAGGCAGGCGTCAGCAGCGGGCAGAGCGTCAGCCAGGCAGCCAGGCAGGCGTCAGCAGCGGGCAGAGCGTCAGCCAGGCAGCCATGCAGGCGTCAGCAGCAGGCTGAGCGTCAGCCAGCCAGGCAGGCGTCAGCAGCGGGCAGAGCGTCAGCCAGGCAGCCAGGCAGGCGTCAGCAGCGGGCAGAGCGTCAGCCAGGCAGCCAGGCAGGCGTCAGCAGCAGGCAGAGCGTCAGCCAGGCAGCCAGGCAGGCGTCAGCAGCGGGCAGAGCGTCAGCCAGGCAGCCAGGCAGGCGTCAGCAGCGGGCAGAGCGTCAGCCAGGCAGCCAGGCAGGCGTCAGCAGCAGGCAGAGCGTCAGCCAGGCAGCCAGGCAGGCGTCAGCAGCGGGCAGAGCGTCAGCCAGGCAGCCAGGCAGGCGTCAGCAGCGGGCAGAGCGTCAGCCAGGCAGCCAGGCAGGCGTCAGCAGCAGGCAGAGCGTCAGCCAGCCAGGCAGGCGTCAGCAGCAGGCAGAGCGTCAGCCAGGCAGCCAGGCAGGCGTCAGCAGCAGGCAGAGCGTCAGTCAGGCAGCCAGGCAGGCGTCAGCAGCAGGCAGAGCGTCAGCCAGCCAGGCAGGCAGGCGTCAGCAGCAGGCAGAGCGTCAGCCAGGCAGCCAGGCAGGCGTCAGCAGCAGGCAGAGCGTCAGCCAGCCAGGCAGGCAGGCGTCAGCAGCAGGCAGAGCGTCAGCCAGGCAGCCAGGCAGGCGTCAGCAGCAGGCAGAGCGTCAGCCAGGCAGGCGTCAGCAGCAGGCAGAGCGTCAGCCAGGCAGCCAGGCAGGCGTCAGCAGCAGGCAGAGCGTCAGCCAGGCAGCCAGCCAGGCGTCAGCAGCAGGCAGAGCGTCGTGAGACAGGCAGCCAGGCAGGCGTCAGCAGCGGGCAGAGCGTCAGCCAGGCAGCCAGGCAGGCGTCAGCAGCGGGCAGAGCGTCAGCCAGGCAGCCAGGCAGGCGTCAGCAGCAGGCAGAGCGTCAGCCAGGCAGCCAGGCAGGCGTCAGCAGCAGGCAGAGCGTCAGCCAGCCAGGCGTCAACAGCAGGCAGAGCGTCAGCCAGGCAGGCAGGCAGGCGTCAGCAGCAGGCAGAGCGTCAGCCAGGCAGCCAGGCTGGCGTCAGCAGCAGGCAGAGCGTCAGCCAGGCAGGCAGGCAGGCGTCAGCAGCAGGCAGAGCGTCAGCCAGGCAGGCAGGCAGGCGTCAGCAGCGGGCAGAGCGTCAGCCAGGCAGCCAGGCAGGCGTCAGCAGCAGGCAGAGCGTCAGCCAGGCAGCCAGGCAGGCGTCAGCAGCGGGCAGAGCGTCGTGAGACAGGCAGGCGTCAGCAGCAGGCAGAGCGTCAGCCAGGCAGCCAGGCAGCCAGGCAGCCAGGCAGGCGTCAGCAGCAGGCAGAGCGTCAGCCAGGCAGCCAGGCAGGCGTCAGCAGCAGGCAGAGCGTCAGCCAGCCAGGCAGGCGTCAGCAGCGGGCAGAGCGTCAGCCAGGCAGCCAGGCAGGCGTCAGCAGCGGTCAGAGCGTCAGCCAGGCAGCCAGGCAGGCGTCAGCAGCAGGCAGAGCGTCAGCCAGGCAGCCAGGCAGGCGTCAGCAGCGGGCAGAGCGTCAGCCAGGCAGCCAGGCAGGCGTCAGCAGCGGGCAGAGCGTCAGCCAGGCAGCCAGGCAGGCGTCAACAGCGGGCAGAGCGTCAGCCAGGCAGCCAGGCAGGCGTCAGCAGCGGGCAGAGCGTCAGCCAGGCAGCCAGGCAGGCGTCAGCAGCGGGCAGAGCGTCAGCCAGGCAGCCAGGCAGGCGTCAGCAGCAGGCAGAGCATCAGCCAGCCAGGCAGGCGTCAGCAGCAGGCAGAGCGTCAGCCAGGCAGCCAGGCAGGCGTCAGCAGCAGGCAGAGTGTCAGCCAGGCAGCCAGGCAGGCGTCAGCAGCAGGCAGAGCGTCAGCCAGCCAGGCGTCAGCAGCAGGCAGAGCGTCAGCCAGGCAGGCAGGCAGGCGTCAGCAACAGGCAGAGCGTCAGCCAGCCAGGCAGGCAGGCGTCAGCAGCAGGCAGAGCGTCAGCCAGGCAGCCAGGCAGGCGTCAGCAGCGGGCAGAGCGTCAGCCAGGCAGCCAGGCAGGCGTCAGCAGCGGGCAGAGCGTCAGCCAGGCAGCCAGGCAGGCGTCAGCAGCGGGCAGAGCGTCAGCCAGGCAGGCAGGCAGGCGTCAGCAGCAGGCAGAGCGTCAGCCAGGCAGCCAGGCAGGCGTCAGCAGCGGGCAGAGCGTCAGCCAGGCAGCCAGGCAGGCGTCAGCAGCAGGCAGAGCGTCAGCCAGCCAGGCGTCAGCAGCAGGCAGAGCGTCAGCCAGGCAGGCAGGCAGGCAGGCAGGCGTCAGCAGCAGGCAGAGCGTCAGCCAGGCAGGCAGGCAGGCGTCAGCAGCGGGCAGAGCGTCATCCAGGCAGCCAGGCAGGCGTCAGCAGCGGGCAGAGCGTCAGCCAGGCAGCCAGGCAGGCGTCAGCAGCAGGCAGAGCGTCAGCCAGGCAGCCAGGCAGGCGTCAGCAGCAGGTAGAGCGTCAGCCAGCCAGGCAGGCGTCAGCAGCAGGCAGAGCGTCAGCCAGGCAGCCAGGCAGGCGTCAGCAGCAGGCAGAGCGTCAGCCAGGCAGCCAGGCAGGCGTCAGCAGCAGGCAGAGCGTCAGCAGCCAGGTGTCAGCAGCAGGCAGAGCGTCAGCCAGGCAGCCAGGCAGGCGTCAGCAGCAGGCAGAGCGTCAGCAGCCAGGCGTCAGCAGCAGGCAGAGCGTCAGCCAGGCAGCCAGGCAGGCGTCAGCAGCGGGCAGAGCGTCAGCCAGGCAGCCAGGCAGGCGTCAGCAGCGGGCAGAGCGTCAGCCAGGCAGCCAGGCAGGCGTCAGCAGCGGGCAGAGTGTCAGCCAGGCAGCCAGGCAGGCGTCAACAGCGGGCAGAGCGTCAGCCAGGCAGCCAGGCAGGCGTCAGCAGCAGGCAGAGCGTCGTGAGACAGGCAGGCCAGGCAGGCGTCAGCAGCGGGCAGAGCGTCAGCCAGGCAGCCAGGCAGGCGTCAGCAGCAGGCAGAGCGTCAGCCAGGCAGCCAGGCAGGCGTCAGCAGCAGGCAGAGCGTCAGCCAGGCAGCCAGGCAGGCGTCAGCAGCAGGCAGAGCGTCAGCCAGGCAGCCAGGCAGGCGTCAGCAGCAGGCAGAGCGTCAGCCAGGCAGCCAGGCAGGCGTCAGCAGCAGGCAGAGCGTCAGCCAGGCAGCCAGGCAGGCGTCAGCAGCAGGCAGAGCGTCAGCCAGGCAGCCAGGCAGGCGTCAGCAGCGGGCAGAGCGTCAGCCAGGCAGCCAGGCAGGCGTCAGCAGCAGGCAGAGCGTCAGCCAGGCAGCCAGGCAGGCGTCAGCAGCGGGCAGAGCGTCAGCCAGGCAGCCAGGCAGGCGTCAGCAGCAGGCAGAGCGTCAGCCAGGCAGCCAGGCAGGCGTCAGCAGCGGGCAGAGCGTCAGCCAGGCAGCCAGGCAGGCGTCAGCAGCAGGCAGAGCGTCGTGAGACAGGCAGGCCGCGGTGAGACGGAGAGCTCTGACTAATCGAATCAGCTCAGTCAGCGCCAGGGAACAATGGACGCGGTGTGAGCTGTGTACTGTGTAGTCAACCAGCGGGCAGACGATCGAAGACGGATAATAAACTGTGTAGTCAACCAGCGGGCAGACGATCGAAGACGGATAATAAACTGTGTAGTCAACCAGCGGGCAGACGATCGAAGACGGATAATAAACTGTGTAGTCAACCAGCGGGCAGACGATCGAAGACGGATAATAAACTGTGTAGTCAACCAGCGGGCAGACGATCGAAGACGGATAATAAACTGTGTAGTCAACCAGCGGGCAGACGATCGAAGACGGATAATAAACTGTGTAGTCAACCAGTGGGCAGACGATCGAAGACGGATAATAAACTGTGTAGTCAACCAGCGGGCAGACGATCGAAGACGGATAATAAACTGTGTAGTCAACCAGCGGGCAGACGATCGAAGACGGATAATAAACTGTGTAGTCAACCAGTGGGCAGACGATCGAAGACGGATAATAAACTGTGTAGTCAACCAGCGGGCAGACGATCGAAGACGGATAATAAACTGTGTAGTCAACCAGCGGGCAGACGATCGAAGACGGATAATAAACTGTGTAGTCAACCAGCGGGCAGACGATCGAAGACGGATAATAAACTGTGTAGTCAACCAGCGGGCAGACGATCGAAGAAGGATAATAAAGAAGCAGCGTCCTTCGTTTACGCCCTTCAAATGAATACCGACACCCGGATTGGCTTTCTAAGAATGACAAAGAACGCACTCTTCCAAACCAATTTTAACAATGTCCGTCAAGTTAGCAAGTATTCGTATTCGTTTTCAGCGTCGAGTTCCGATTTACCCCCAAACTAAGCATATGGGCAGATCTCGTCGAGTTATGCACGAATATGCAATCCGTGTTTCCCTAAGGTGCACGGTTTGACCTCCAGAGGTCATCGAAATGTCACCACACGGAGTGCCCTCTAGTTTGTTCGTTTACCGTCCGATTTGTTCGCAAAGGACCTCAAATGACTCTTCGTCACGCCATATTGCGTCACGGTCAATAAATTTGCATCGAGAGGTCAAAGGTCAAGGTCACGGAGACGAATACGAAATTTGTAAGCCTGGGTACCATCTAGTTTTTTCTTTCTCGTTTACTGTCCGATTTGCTGGCAAAGGGCCTCAAATGACTCCGGTCGTCACGCCAGCTTGCGTCACGGTAAAACAAATTGCATCCAGAGGTTAAAGGTCAAGGTCACGGAGACGAATACGATATTTTTAGCCTGGGTTCTCTCTAGTTTTAAAACTTAACGTTAACTCTCTCAGGCTTAAAAATATCGTATTCGTCTCCGTGACCTTGATCTTTGACCTCTGGATGCAGATGTATTGAGCGTGACGCAAGCTAGCGTGCCGATGAGGCATTTGAGGCCCTTTGCGAGCAAATCGGACGCTAAACGAAACAACTAGAGGGTACCCAGGCTTACAAATCTAGCATTCGTCTCAGTGACCTTGACCTTTGACCTCTGGATATAAATTTATTGACCGAGACGCAAGCTGGCGTGACGAAGAGTCATTTGAGGTCCTTTGCGAGCAAATCGGACGGTAAACGAAAACAAAACTAGAGGGACTCCGTGTGGTGACATTTCGATGACCTCAGCAGGTCAAACCGTGCGCCGTAGGAACAAACGGATTGCACTTTCGTGCATAACTCGACGAGATCTACCCATATGCTTAGTTTGGGAGTAAGTCGGAACTCGACGCTGAAAACGAATGCGAATACGATGCTAACTTGACGGGCATATTTTAACACTGGTGTTAAGATGGCCAGTCCTCCCTACAGGAAGCCAAATTTGACTTTAAAAAATTAACTGTCGGTTCTCTGGTCTGGCCCTGTTCTGACTGCTTTGGTGCGGGGACCGGTGTGCCATGTGAGATTATAAGACTTGTTTGTCCAGCGATCTGGCCTTGGCCGCCCGGCCGCCGAAAGCGCAGGTGGCAATGCTCCATTTATTTTTCCACCCGGCATGCCGGTTCTGCAGACGGTAATGTTTATCGCGTCCATGACGGAGTGGAGCTGTAATACTCACGGCTGGTCATAACTCGTGAGAGCGTGGTGTGTGCGGGCACGACTTACCGGTTTATTTAGCTCGCCTCTTTGCAGGGCTTGCAGACGGTGATTTCAATATACTATGGACATTCCTCTCCTCTCTCTCTCTGTTTCAGCTGACCTTGTTAGTGAGCTATCCAACTGCATTATTTATCGGTGATAGAAGGTTCAGTTCTCAGCTCCGCCGTGCGGTGCTGCCGTCTGTTTCTTTGCCGGCCATTTTCTCTCTTTTGACCCTCTGTAGCACGTGGTTCTGTTCTCCGCCGCCCCGCCGTTTGAGAGAGTTCCTCCCTCTGCTGCGCTCCTGACACCGTCCTCCTACCTCCACAGGCAGCCGCCATGTCGGAGTCGGCGCGGTTCGAGCTGGTCGAGGGCGCCACGTTCCAGCTGCCGGACGGCAGCTCGGTGACGGTGCGGGACGGCCAGCTGGAGCTGTCGGACGGCCGCCGGCTGCCGATGCCGGCCGCGGGAGAGGCCATCACCGTGGAACGCACCGTGACCCGGCCCGACGGAGGCACCACGCGCATCAAACACACCATCCGGCTCAGTGAAACCGAGCCCATCATCGAGACGCCGGGCAGGCCGTTCGCCGGCGCCGGGCCCGGGTCGGATGAGGAGGACGCGACGAAGACGGCGAAGACAAAGGAGACGGAGGAGGCGGGGGAGACGGTGCCAGCACCGGTGTCAGCGGCGGCGACTGTGGAGGCGGTGCCGGCGGCGGACGGGGACGCCGGACTGGCGACTGAGCCGGCAGAGACCACTGATAAAGTGGACAGCAGCTCGGCGGCGCCGGAACAGCCGTCAGCAGCTCCGGCCTCTGAGTCTCAGCTACCGGAGGTGCCGAGCAAGGAACTCGCGGCGGAGGCGGAGGCGGAGGCGCCGGTGACGCCCGCCGATCCAACGCTGATGGGGGTCAAATGCGGCCGCCGCAGCCTGCGCGAGATGCTCTTTGGCTCAATCCCGGAGAGTGGTTTCGGCGAGGATGAGGACGAGCCGAAGGCCCCGCCCAAGGGACTGCTGAACAAGTCTTACTCGATCAAAGAGGAGGATGAGTCGGAACATGAGGAGGGGGATGAGACACACGAGGAGGCGCTGGAGTCGAGCGAAAATGCCGACGAGAGTTTCGAGTTTATGGAAGGTAAGGGAAAGGATGCTGAGAAAGGAAAGGAATCTGAGGCGCAGAAAGAACCTGAAGCGGTGAAACAACCCGAAAAGGAACCGAAGCCTGAAGAAGTCTCGACTGAGCCAGTGCAGGACGATCCCACGACCAAAGTGACCCTAGTTAGGTTCGATACGTCTACGAATTCCGAAGCCGCACCCAAAAAGGCTGACTACACCGAAAAAGAGACTTCAGCCAGCAGCCCCGAAGAGCCCAGCTCCGAAGACAACAAGCCCGAAACCAAGGAAGAGCCAGCACAAGAAATTGCGCATGAGAAACCATCAACCGATCTCCTCGCAGAGCAAACGGCTGCTGTCATGGCCAACACGAGCATCCCTGGCCAGCCGTCTGACCCCTCTGCCGACCAGGCGGCGGCACCCCCAGCCGAGCCCCACCACGAGAAGCCACAGTTGATTCGGCAGGACAAGCTGCCCTCCTCCGGTAACCTGGTGGCCCAGGTCGGGGACGACGTCGTCGTCCGAGTCGGCGTCCCGCTGCTCGACACCGCTCCCGATTCGAAGCCAGCTGACGCCGCGCCGGCCCGCCTTGACTCGCCCGAGGAGAGCACGGCAAGTCCGAGCTCGGACGGCGCGGCGCCGGCGGTCGGCCCACGCTCGGATGAGGTGACACATGACCTCCACCTGAAGCTCACCCCGATACTGCGCAGCCTCAAGTCGGACGAGCCCAAGAGCGCGGCGGCCGGCGGAGACGGTGAGCGGGAGCCCAAGCCGGCACCGAGCGAGGACCGCAAGGGCACCGTGCCGCCCAACACCCCCGCCGTAGCTGAGGACCGTGAGGGCCTGCTCGGCGCTGATGAGCCGGAGTCCGAGCCCGAGATGGTCTCCGTACCCAGGGTGGTCAGCTATTACGAGAGCATCAGCCCGCGGGCTTCCCCAGCGCCGACGCGACCGCACGAGGCAGAAGAGACCTCCACCGTGCCGAAGGTGATCAAGTTCGCGGTGCCGATGGAGCCGGAAAAGGTCTACCTGGGCAGTCAGGAGCCGGAAGAGATGGAAGACACGCCGATCCCGCGCGCCGCCGAGCCGTCTGCGCGCGTCGAGCTGGCGCCGGAGCCGGCGGCGCTGCGGCAGCATACCCAGGTGCTGATCCCGGTGCGCGGAACTCGTGACGATCTGGACCCGCTGTCGGCGCTGGCTGCGAGCGAGACGGCGGCACAGCAGCCGTCCGCGCCGGAGGAGAAGTCAGATGACCCAGCCACGCCCAGCACGACGCCGGAAAAGGACGCGGCCGAGGACACTGCGGCGGCGGACCGGCAGCCGGCCGAGGCGGACGGGGACCAACAGAAGTCCGCGCCACACATCTACAACCCGGCGCTGTTCGAGCCGGAGCCCAAGCGGCCGCTGATCCTCACCTCGGAGATGGTAGAGGAGGACGCGCCGCCGTACGAGCCGGGCGTGCACGACGCGCGCACGCTGCCCATGGGACGCAAGACAGCCGTGGTGACCGAGCAGCCGCCGCCGTTCGGCGAGGACGACCGCTCCGACCCGCGCGACCCGTTCCTGCCCGACCAGTCGCGGCCCGGCGCCGCCGGAATCAAGGATGACAGGTGGCTCACCGCCTGCTTGGATCTCTGCTGCTGCTGCTGGGCGCCCTGAGGGGGCAGACGTAGAGGTACCAGGACTGGCCGCTCGGCGCCCTGTGGATGCCGAGGGACGGACGGACGCCTGCCTGGGTGCTCCGGTGGAGTGAGCGGGAGTGAATCTTTAGTCTGGTGTTCAGTAGTCGGTGTCCGGGCGGAGTGTGTTCGGTCCTGTGGTCGGATGCAATGCGATTGAACCGCCGGCAGAGCGCGACACTTCGGTGGAAGGCCGCTACTCCGTGCCAGCCCGGACTCTACACCCGCGCCTGCCTCTGGGCCGCCTGTCGTCTAAAGCGCCACTCTGTGTTAAGGGTCAAGTTAGCTGCTGCCTGACGGATGCCCGTGGTGACCGGACTCCATGGCCTTCTGCTGCTGCGGTGGGCGCAGGCAGGAGTACCACGCTACCGTCCCGACAGCTGACAGCTATTTTTTACAGCGGCTGTGTGTGCCTTCGTACCGGGGAGAAATACGCGCGAATAGCGGCAGTGGCGACTTTAGTGCGATGCGGCAGCAGTATGTGATACAGGTGCGAAAGGTGAACGCAAGTGTTCAGTGAAATTTAATAACGCCAGCGTGTAAAGACAAACGAGCTTCCAAATGTGGCACCGCCGCGCTGCGCACGGTAGTTGGGCGAGAATAATCCATGACGTGCGTGCTGGTTGAGGGACCTCTCATCGAATGTTTTACGATATCTACAGATGCCATGACGTATTTTCGTAATGCCAGTGCTTTTCGACAGCTATTTTCAGACAATACACGAGCGAAACGACATCGGTGGCATGTATTTCGACGGAGCGACGGCGCAGCATAGACACACACGTATAAAAACAACATCCGAGCGGCGATCAGAGAGTGAGTCAGCGACTCCCGAGTCCCGCCCTCACGCGCCCCCGCCCTCTGACTCGCTGCTGGAGTCACTGGACGGTGACCCGGGGTCGTCCCGGTCAATGTCCTCCGGTAGCTCAGCCCCGGGCGGCAGCGGCGGGGTGCCGGGAAGGGTACCGCCCTCCGCCGCCCGCGCCGCCGCCGCCGCCTCTCCGGCACCGCCCACGGGTCCCGGCGCCGGCTCGGTACCTGTCTCCGGCTCCTGTCCCGTCTCCTCCTGCTGCTTCCTCCACATCTTGGCCATCTGGAGGAGTTTGAGGTTGGGCCGCGCGGCCTCGTCCTCTGGGAAGATGTAGTCGAAGAACTCCTCCCAGCCGGCCTCCTCCTGTTGGGAGGAAGGGGGTCAGTTACCTTCTTGAGGGAGACAGGGACGGGGACACGGCCCCGGGCACTCACATCCGTCCACCCGACCTTAATATGTCGGGGGGGGGGGGCGGAGACTGTGTCAGTCACGCGACCGGACGTGACTACCAAGAGATGGCGGGGCTTCAGGGAAGCTGCGGGATTGGAAGGAGCCGCGGGTTGAGTCAGGCAGCAATGCTGGGAAGACAATGATAGCAGACCGGGGACCGCAGATACGATATCACGGACAGAGCCATGCTATCATGAACACCTTGCCGAAATACGTAATACTGTGTACTGCCACAACACAATGGTGATGCTGATAAGGCTTACGGGCGCCAACTGTTCACGTTACACGACACCCGTGTATTGCTACAATACGGGAGAATCGGGAGGCCCGGTAGAGGGTATGCCTGGATGGGTTCCGACACCCGTGTATTGCTACAATACGGGAGAATCGGGAGGCCCGGTAGAGGCTATGCCTGGATGGGTTCAAAGAGAACAGTGCCACCGAGGCTAGGAAGCGACATAGCAGACGGGTCTGTTCGTAACGAACCGCAATGGTCACCGCAAACAAAAGGTCACGGCTCAGTGCCACCTCTGACCGTCAGCGTCCGCTGACTTTCCTGGTCAGCGTTCCCCGTTTTCCTGTCGGGCATACACTAACGGAACGAAACAAAGGGACGGCACGTACATTCTGTAGCCTGAGTGTGAACACATTGCCAGTACCGTGAATGTATAACGTATACACGCTGGTGGCCTGCCGCAGACAGCTATAGACAGTGCCCGGGGGTATCATAAACCACGGCTGCAGCTTGGATAAGCCCGGAGTGGTGATCAGTTCGGCATTGTTCATGCTCCTGTTGAATAATTTACGCCCGGCCTCATCAAAGAAGCAAAGAAGAGACATACACACTACGCCTAAGAACAACGCCAACTCCTGTATTCAAATGTAGTAAGCGGTAACGCCCCAGTTAGCCTTCCGTTGCTGTTTGACCGTCACAAACAACACCGTTGTATATTATACCAGCCGGAGAGTGTGACATCCAACAGTATACACATCGGGAGGAAAAACGACAGGGGCACACAAAGTCACCGTCTGGACACAAAAAGGCGCCCCTGAGGCGAAGATAAGCCACATGGCTGGCGGCCGACTCACCCCATCGTCGGTGACGATCTTCCTTCGCTTCTTGACGCGTTTCGGCATCATCTTCTTCACCTGCTGCAGCGTCTCCTCCGTCCCGTGCTCCTCCTCAAAGTTCTTCCACGCCTGCAGACAACGCCGGACACGCGTCACGTACCCCGAGAATAAACAAAACCGTACTTACTTGCGAGCACAAGCAAAACTGTACTTAGTCTCGCGCGCAAACGGCGAAAGCGCGCGCGAAAACAGCTTTTACGACACAAAATTGGCTGCACAGTCTGTTTGTACACATCTCACGGTCTGACGCGCTGCACGGACACACGCACAGAGACGGGGGAGGACGAACAGAGCACAGATTACATTCCGCCGCCGTGCAGCAGTCAGTGACGTCACATTGAGAGATAATTTACATGCAGGAGCTAATATAGAGCCAATACAATGATGTAGACAATGTAAACAGAGTCAATTAATTTAGCGAACCATAAAGATCAATTCAAATATATACTTCACATTTGTAAGCGAATTCATCACCAGGACGGCTGAGTTGAATAAATCATCGCCGACTGATTCAGTGCCGTGACTCGTGTCGCGTGTTACTCGAGCAGCATGAGTGACATCTCCTTGTCCAGACTGGTGTCGCGTGCTACCTCGAGCAGCTGAGTCACATCTCCTTGTCCGGACTGGTGTCGCGTGTTACCTCGAGCAGCTGAGTCACATCTCCTTGTCCGGACTCGTGTCGCGTGTTACCTCGAGCAGCATGAGTCGCTCCTCCTTGTCCGGACTGGTGTCGAGTGTTACTCGAGCAGCATGAGTCGCTCCTCCTTGTCCGGACTGGTGTCGCGTGTTACCTCGAGCAGCATGAGTCACATCTCCTTGTCCGGACTGGTGTCGCGTGTTACCTCGAGCAGCTGAGTCACATCTCCTTGTCCGGACTGGTGTCGCGTGTTACCTCGAGCAGCATGAGTCACATCTCCTTGTCCGGACTGGTGTCGCGTGTTACCTCGAGCAGCTGAGTCACATCTCCTTGTCCGGACTGGTGTCGCGTGTTACCTCGAGCAGCATGAGTCACATCTCCTTGTCCGGACTGGTGTCGCGTGTTACCTCGAGCAGCATGAGTCACATCTCCTTGTCCGGACTGGTGTCGCGTGTTACCTCGAGCAGCATGAGTCGCTCCTCCTTGTCCGGACTGGTGTCGCGTATTACCTCGAGCAGCATGAGTCGCTCCTCCTTGTCCGGACTGGTGTCGCGTGTTACCTCGAGCAGCTGAGTCACATCTCCTTGTCCGGACTGGTGCCGCGTGCTACCTCGAGCAGCATGAGTCACATCTCCTTGTCCGGACTGGTGTCGCGTATTACCTCGAGCAGCATGAGTCGCTCCTCCTTGTCCGGACTGGTGCCGCGTGCTACCTCGAGCAGCATGAGTCACATCTCCTTGTCCGGACTGGTGTCGCGTGTTACCTCGAGCAGCATGAGTCGCTCCTCCTTGTCCGGACTGGTGTCGCGTGTTACTCGAGCAGCATGAGTCACATCTCCTTGTCCGGACTGGTGTCGCGTGTTACCTCGAGCAGCATGAGTCACATCTCCTTGTCCGGACTGGTGTCGCGTGCTACCTCGAGCAGCATGAGTCACATCTCCTTGTCCGGACTGGTGTCGCGTGTTACTCGAGCAGCATGAGTCACATCTCCTTGTCCGGACTGGTGTCGCGTGTTACTCGAGCAGCATGAGTCACATCTCCTTGTCCGGACTGGTGTCGCGTGTTACTCGAGCAGCATGAGTCACATCTCCTTGTCCGGACTGGTGTCGCGTGTTACTCGAGCAGCATGAGTCACATCTCCTTGTCCGGACTGGTGTCGCGTGTTACTCGAGCAGCATGAGTCACATCTCCTTGTCCGGACTGGTGTCGCGTGTTACTCGAGCAGCATGAGTGACATCTCCTTGTCCGGACTGGTGTCGCGTGTTACCTCGAGCAGCATGAGTCGCTCCTCCTTGTCCGGACTGGTGTCGCGTGTTACCTCGAGCAGCATGAGTCGCTCCTCCTTGTCCGGACTGGTGTCGCGTGTTACCTCGAGCAGCATGAGTCACATCTCCTTGTCCGGACTGGTGTCGCGTGTTACCTCGAGCAGTATGAGTCGCTCCTCCTTGTCCGGACTGGTGTCGCGTGTTACCTCGAGCAGCATGAGTCACATCTCCTTGTCCGGACTGGTGTCGCGTGTTACCTCCAGCAGCTGAGTCACATCTCCTTGTCCGGACTGGTGTCGCGTGTTACCTCCAGCAGCTGAGTCACATCTCCTTGTCCGGACTGGTGTCGCGTGTTACTCGAGCAGCATGAGTCACATCTCCTTGTCCGGACTGGTGTCGCGTGTTACCTCGAGCAGCTGAGTCACATCTCCTTGTCCGGACTGGTGTCACGTGTTACCTCGAGCAGCATGAGTCACATCTCCTTGTCCGGACTGGTGTCGCGTGTTACCTCGAGCAGTATGAGTCGCTCCTCCTTGTCCGGACTGGTGTCGCGTGTTACCTCGAGCAGTATGAGTCGCTCCTCCTTGTCCGGACTGGTGTCGCGTGTTACCTCGAGCAGCATGAGTCGCTCCTCCTTGTCCGGACTGGTGTCCCGTGTTACCTCGAGCAGTATGAGTCGCTCCTCCTTGTCCGGACTGGTGTCGCGTGTTACCTCGAGCAGCATGAGTCGCTCCTCCTTGTCCGGACTGGTGTCGCGTGTTACCTCGAGCAGTATGAGTCGCTCCTCCTTGTCCGGACTGGTGTCGCGTGTTACCTCGAGCAGCTGAGTCACATCTCCTTGTCCGGACTGGTGTCGCGTGTTACCTCGAGCAGCATGAGTCACATCTCCTTGTCCGGACTGGTGTCGCGTGTTACCTCGAGCAGCTGAGTCACATCTCCTTGTCCGGACTGGTGTCGCGTGTTACCTCGAGCAGCATGAGTCACATCTCCTTGTCCGGACTGGTGTCGCGTGTTACCTCGAGCAGTATGAGTCGCTCCTCCTTGTCCGGACTGGTGTCGCGTGCTACCTCGAGCAGCATGAGTCACATCTCCTTGTCCGGACTGGTGTCGCGTGTTACCTCGAGCAGCATGAGTCGCTCCTCCTTGTCCGGACTGGTGTCGCGTGTTACCTCGAGCAGTATGAGTCGCTCCTCCTTGTCCGGACTGGTGTCGCGTGTTACCTCGAGCAGCATGAGTCACATCTCCTTGTCCGGACTGGTGTCGCGTGTTACCTCGAGCAGCATGAGTCGCTCCTCCTTGTCCGGACTGGTGCCGTGTGCTACCTCGAGCAGCTGAGTCACATCTCCTTGTCCGGACTGGTGTCGCGTGTTACCTCGAGCAGCATGAGTCACATCTCCTTGTCCGGACTGGTGTCGCGTGTTACTCGAGCAGCATGAGTCGCTCCTCCTTGTCCGGACTGGTGTCGCGTGTTACTCGAGCAGCATGAGTCACATCTCCTTGTCCGGACTGGTGTCGCGTGTTACTTCGAGCAGCATGAGTCGCTCCTCCTTGTCCGGACTGGTGTCGCGTGTTACCTCGAGCAGCATGAGTCACATCTCCTTGTCCGGACTGGTGTCGCGTGTTACCTCGAGCAGCATGAGTCACATCTCCTTGTCCGGACTGGTGTCGCGTGTTACCTCGAGCAGCATGAGTCGCTCCTCCTTGTCCGGACTGGTGTCGCGTGTTACTCGAGCAGCATGAGTCACATCTCCTTGTCCGGACTGGTGTCGCGTGTTACCTCGAGCAGCATGAGTCACATCTCCTTGTCCGGACTGGTGTCGCGTGTTACCTCGAGCAGCATGAGTCACATCTCCTTGTCCGGACTGGTGTCGCGTGTTACCTCGAGCAGCATGAGTCACATCTCCTTGTCCGGACTGGTGTCGCGTGTTACCTCGAGCAGCATGAGTCACATCTCCTTGTCCGGACTGGTGTCGCGTGTTACCTCGAGCAGCATGAGTCGCTCCTCCTTGTCCGGACTGGTGTCGCGTGTTACTCGAGCAGCATGAGTCACATCTCCTTGTCCGGACTGGTGTCGCGTGTTACCTCGAGCAGCATGAGTCACATCTCCTTGTCCGGACTGGTGTCGCGTGTTACCTCGAGCAGCATGAGTCACATCTCCTTGTCCGGACTGGTGTCGCGTGTTACCTCGAGCAGCATGAGTCGCTCCTCCTTGTCCGGACTGGTGTCGCGTGTTACCTCGAGCAGCATGAGTCGCTCCTCCTTGTCCGGACTGGTGTCGCGTGTTACCTCGAGCAGCATGAGTCACATCTCCTTGTCCGGACTGGTGTCGCGTGTTACCTCGAGCAGCTGAGTCACATCTCCTTGTCCGGACTGGTGTCGCGTGTTACCTCCAGCAGCTGAGTCACATCTCCTTGTCCGGACTGGTGTCGCGTGTTACCTCGAGCAGCATGAGTCACATCTCCTTGTCCGGACTGGTGTCGCGTGTTACCTCGAGCAGCATGAGTCACATCTCCTTGTCCGGACTGGTGTCGCGTGTTACCTCGAGCAGCATGAGTCACATCTCCTTGTCCGGACTGGTGTCGCGTGTTACCTCGAGCAGCATGAGTCACATCTCCTTGTCCGGACTGGTGTCGCGTGTTACCTCGAGCAGCATGAGTCGCTCCTCCTTGTCCGGACTGGTGTCGCGTGTTACCTCGAGCAGCATGAGTCGCTCCTCCTTGTCCGGACTGGTGTCGCGTGTTACCTCGAGCAGCATGAGTCACATCTCCTTGTCCGGACTGGTGTCGCGTGTTACCTCGAGCAGCATGAGTCGCTCCTCCTTGTCCGGACTGGTGTCGCGTGTTACCTCCAGCAGCATGAGTCGCTCCTCCTTGTCCGGCATGAGTCGCTCCTCCTTGTCCGGACTGGTGTCGCGTGTTACCTCGAGCAGCATGAGTCACATCTCCTTGTCCGGACTGGTGTCGCGTGTTACCTCGAGCAGCTGAGTCACATCTCCTTGTCCGGACTGGTGTCGCGTGTTACCTCCAGCAGCTGAGTCACATCTCCTTGTCCGGACTGGTGTCGCGTGTTACCTCGAGCAGCATGAGTCGCTCCTCCTTGTCCGGACTGGTGTCGCGTGTTACCTCGAGCAGCTGAGTCACATCTCCTTGTCCGGACTGGTGTCGCGTGTTACCTCCAGCAGCTGAGTCACATCTCCTTGTCCGGACTGGTGTCGCGTGTTACCTCGAGCAGCATGAGTCACATCTCCTTGTCCGGACTGGTGTCGCGTGTTACCTCGAGCAGCATGAGTCACATCTCCTTGTCCGGACTGGTGTCGCGTGTTACCTCGAGCAGCTGAGTCACATCTCCTTGTCCGGACTGGTGTCGCGTGTTACCTCCAGCAGCTGAGTCACATCTCCTTGTCCGGACTGGTGTCGCGTGTTACCTCGAGCAGCATGAGTCGCTCCTCCTTGTCCGGACTGGTGTCGCGTGTTACCTCGAGCAGCATGAGTCACATCTCCTTGTCCGGACTGGTGTCGCGTGTTACCTCGAGCAGTATGAGTCGCTCCTCCTTGTCCGGACTGGTGTCGCGTGTTACTCGAGCAGCATGAGTCGCTCCTCCTTGTCCGGACTGGTGTCGCGTGTTACCTCGAGCAGCATGAGTCACATCTCCTTGTCCGGACTGGTGTCGCGTGTTACCTCGAGCAGCATGAGTCACATCTCCTTGTCCGGACTGGTGTCGCGTGTTACCTCGAGCAGCATGAGTCGCTCCTCCTTGTCCGGACTGGTGTCGCGTGTTACCTCGAGCAGCATGAGTCGCTCCTCCTTGTCCGGACTGGTGTCGCGTGTTACCTCGAGCAGCATGAGTCACATCTCCTTGTCCGGACTGGTGTCGCGTATTACCTCGAGCAGCATGAGTCACATCTCCTTGTCCGGACTGGTGTCGCGTGTTACCTCGAGCAGTATGAGTCGCTCCTCCTTGTCCGGACTGGTGTCGCGTGTTACCTCGAGCAGCATGAGTCGCTCCTCCTTGTCCGGACTGGTGTCGCGTGTTACCTCGAGCAGCATGAGTCACATCTCCTTGTCCGGACTGGTGTCGCGTGTTACCTCGAGCAGCATGAGTCGCTCCTCCTTGTCCGGACTGGTGTCGCGTGTTACCTCGAGCAGCATGAGTCACATCTCCTTGTCCGGACTGGTGTCGCGTGTTACCTCGAGCAGCATGAGTCGCTCCTCCTTGTCCGGACTGGTGTCGCGTGTTACCTCGAGCAGCATGAGTCACATCTCCTTGTCCGGACTGGTGTCGCGTGTTACCTCGAGCAGCATGAGTCACATCTCCTTGTCCGGACTGGTGTCGCGTATTACCTCGAGCAGCATGAGTCACATCTCCTTGTCCGGACTGGTGTCGCGTGTTACCTCGAGCAGCATGAGTCACATCTCCTTGTCCGGACTGGTGTCGCGTGTTACCTCGAGCAGCATGAGTCACATCTCCTTGTCCGGACTGGTGTCGCGTGTTACCTCGAGCAGCATGAGTCGCTCCTCCTTGTCCGGACTGGTGTCGCGTGTTACCTCGAGCAGCATGAGTCACATCTCCTTGTCCGGACTGGTGTCGCGTGTTACCTCGAGCAGTATGAGTCGCTCCTCCTTGTCCGGACTGGTGTCGCGTGTTACTCGAGCAGCATGAGTCGCTCCTCCTTGTCCGGACTGGTGTCGCGTGTTACCTCGAGCAGCATGAGTCACATCTCCTTGTCCGGACTGGTGTCGCGTGTTACCTCGAGCAGCATGAGTCACATCTCCTTGTCCGGACTGGTGTCGCGTGTTACCTCGAGCAGCATGAGTCGCTCCTCCTTGTCCGGACTGGTGTCGCGTGTTACCTCGAGCAGCATGAGTCACATCTCCTTGTCCGGACTGGTGTCGCGTGTTACCTCGAGCAGCATGAGTCACATCTCCTTGTCCGGACTGGTGTCGCGTGTTACCTCGAGCAGCATGAGTCACATCTCCTTGTCCGGACTGGTGTCGCGTGTTACCTCGAGCAGTATGAGTCGCTCCTCCTTGTCCGGACTGGTGTCGCGTGTTACCTCGAGCAGTATGAGTCGCTCCTCCTTGTCCGGACTGGTGTCGCGTGTTACCTCGAGCAGTATGAGTCGCTCCTCCTTGTCCGGACTGGTGTCGCGTGTTACCTCGAGCAGCATGAGTCACATCTCCTTGTCCAGACTGGTGTCGCGTGTTACTCGAGCAGCATGAGTCACATCTCCTTGTCCGGACTGGTGTCGCGTGTTACCTCGAGCAGCTGAGTCACATTTCCTTGTCCGGACTGGTGTCGCGTGTTACCTCGAGCAGCTGAGTCACATCTCCTTGTCCGGACTGGTGTCGCGTGTTACCTTGAGCAGTATGAGTCGCTCCTCCTTGTCCGGACTGGTGTCGCGTGTTACCTCGAGCAGTATGAGTCGCTCCTCCTTGTCCGGACTGGTGTCGCGTGTTACTCGAGCAGCATGAGTCACATCTCCTTGTCCGGACTGGTGTCGCGTGTTACTCGAGCAGCATGAGTCGCTCCTCCTTGTCCGGACTGGTGTCGCGTGTTACCTCGAGCAGCATGAGTCACATCTCCTTGTCCGGACTGGTGTCGCGTGTTACCTCGAGCAGCTGAGTCACATCTCCTTGTCCGGACTGGTGTCGCGTGTTACCTCCAGCAGCTGAGTCACATCTCCTTGTCCGGACTGGTGTCGCGTGTTACCTCGAGCAGCATGAGTCACATCTCCTTGTCCGGACTGGTGTCGCGTGCTACCTCGAGCAGCTGAGTCACATCTCCTTGTCCGGACTGGTGTCGCGTGTTACCTCGAGCAGCATGAGTCGCTCCTCCTTGTCCGGACTCGTGTCGCGTGTTACCTCGAGCAGCATGAGTCACATCTCCTTGTCCGGACTGGTGTCGCGTGTTACCTCGAGCAGCTGAGTCACATCTCCTTGTCCGGACTGGTGTCGCGTGTTACCTCGAGCAGCATGAGTCGCTCCTCCTTGTCCGGACTGGTGTCGCGTGTTACCTCGAGCAGCATGAGTCACATCTCCTTGTCCGGACTGGTGTCGCGTGTTACCTCGAGCAGCTGAGTCACATCTCCTTGTCCGGACTGGTGTCGCGTGTTACCTCGAGCAGCATGAGTCACATCTCCTTGTCCGGACTGGTGTCGCGTGTTACCTCGAGCAGCATGAGTCACATCTCCTTGTCCGGACTGGTGTCGCGTGTTACCTCGAGCAGCTGAGTCACATCTCCTTGTCCGGACTGGTGTCGCGTGTTACCTCGAGCAGCATGAGTCACATCTCCTTGTCCGGACTGGTGTCGCGTGTTACCTCGAGCAGCATGAGTCACATCTCCTTGTCCGGACTGGTGTCGCGTGTTACCTCGAGCAGCATGAGTCACATCTCCTTGTCCGGACTGGTGTCGCGTGTTACCTCGAGCAGCTGAGTCACATCTCCTTGTCCGGACTGGTGTCGCGTGTTACCTCCAGCAGCTGAGTCACATCTCCTTGTCCGGACTGGTGTCGCGTGTTACCTCGAGCAGTATGAGTCGCTCCTCCTTGTCCGGACTGGTGTCGCGTGTTACCTCGAGCAGCATGAGTCACATCTCCTTGTCCGGACTGGTGTCGCGTGTTACCTCGAGCAGCATGAGTCACATATCCTTGTCCGGACTGGTGTCGCGTGCTACCTCGAGCAGCATGAGTCGCTCCTCCTTGTCCGGACTGGTGTCGCGTGTTACCTCGAGCAGCATGAGTCACATCTCCTTGTCCGGACTGGTGTCGCGTGTTACCTCGAGCAGCATGAGTCACATCTCCTTGTCCGGACTGGTGTCGCGTGTTACCTCGAGCAGCATGAGTCACATCTCCTTGTCCGGACTGGTGTCGCGTGTTACCTCGAGCAGCATGAGCCACATCTCCTTGTCCGGACTGGTGTCGCGTGTTACCTCGAGCAGCATGAGTCACATCTCCTTGTCCGGACTGGTGTCGCGTGTTACCTCGAGCAGCTGAGTCACATCTCCTTGTCCGGACTGGTGTCGCGTGTTACCTCGAGCAGCATGAGTCGCTCCTCCTTGTCCGGACTCGTGTCGCGTGTTACCTCGAGCAGCATGAGTCACATCTCCTTGTCCGGACTGGTGTCGCGTGTTACCTCGAGCAGCTGAGTCACATCTCCTTGTCCGGACTGGTGTCGCGTGTTACCTCGAGCAGCATGAGTCACATCTCCTTGTCCGGACTGGTGTCGCGTGTTACCTCGAGCAGCTGAGTCACATCTCCTTGTCCGGACTGGTGTCGCGTGTTACCTCGAGCAGCATGAGTCGCTCCTCCTTGTCCGGACTCGTGTCGCGTGCTACCTCGAGCAGCTGAGTCACATCTCCTTGTCCGGACTGGTGTCGCGTGTTACCTCGAGCAGCATGAGTCGCTCCTCCTTGTCCGGACTCGTGTCGCGTGTTACCTCGAGCAGCATGAGTCACATCTCCTTGTCCGGACTGGTGTCGCGTGTTACCTCGAGCAGCTGAGTCACATCTCCTTGTCCGGACTGGTGTCGCGTGTTACCTCGAGCAGCATGAGTCACATCTCCTTGTCCGGACTGGTGTCGCGTGTTACCTCGAGCAGCTGAGTCACATCTCCTTGTCCGGACTGGTGTCGCGTGTTACCTCGAGCAGCATGAGTCGCTCCTCCTTGTCCGGACTCGTGTCGCGTGCTACCTCGAGCAGCATGAGTCACATCTCCTTGTCCGGACTGGTGCCGCGTGTTACTCGAGCAGCATGAGTCGCTCCTCCTTGTCCGGACTGGTGTCGCGTGCTACCTCGAGCAGCATGAGTCGCTCCTCCTTGTCCGGACTGGTGTCGCGTGTTACCTCGAGCAGCATGAGTCACATCTCCTTGTCCGGACTGGTGTCGCGTGTTACCTCGAGCAGCATGAGTCGCTCCTCCTTGTCCGGACTGGTGTCGCGTGTTACCTCGAGCAGTATGAGTCGCTCCTCCTTGTCCGGACTGGTGTCGCGTGTTACCTCGAGCAGCATGAGTCGCTCCTCCTTGTCCGGACTGGTGTCGCGTGTTACCTCGAGCAGCATGAGTCGCTCCTCCTTGTCCGGACTGGTGTCGCGTGTTACCTCGAGCAGCATGAGTCACATCTCCTTGTCCGGACTGGTGTCGCGTGTTACTCGAGCAGCATGAGTCGCTCCTCCTTGTCCGGACTGGTGTCGCGTGTTACCTCGAGCAGCATGAGTCACATCTCCTTGTCCGGACTGGTGTCGCGTGTTACTCGAGCAGCATGAGTCGCTCCTCCTTGTCCGGACTGGTGTCGCGTGTTACCTCGAGCAGCATGAGTCACATCTCCTTGTCCGGACTGGTGTCGCGTGTTACTCGAGCAGCATGAGTCGCTCCTCCTTGTCCGGACTGGTGTCGCGTGTTACCTCGAGCAGCATGAGTCACATCTCCTTGTCCGGACTGGTGTCGCGTGTTACCTCGAGCAGCATGAGTCGCTCCTCCTTGTCCGGACTGGTGTCGCGTGTTACCTCGAGCAGCATGAGTCACATCTCCTTGTCCGGACTGGTGTCGCGTGTTACCTCGAGCAGCATGAGTCACATCTCCTTGTCCGGACTGGTGTCGCGTGTTACCTCGAGCAGTATGAGTCGCTCCTCCTTGTCCGGACTGGTGTCGCGTGTTACTCGAGCAGCATGAGTCACATCTCCTTGTCCGGACTGGTGTCGCGTGTTACCTCGAGCAGCTGAGTCACATCTCCTTGTCCGGACTGGTGTCGCGTGTTACTCGAGCAGCATGAGTCGCTCCTCCTTGTCCGGACTGGTGTCGCGTGTTACCTCGAGCAGCATGAGTCACATCTCCTTGTCCGGACTGGTGTCGCGTGTTACTCGAGCAGCATGAGTCACATCTCCTTGTCCGGACTGGTGTCGCGTGTTACTCGAGCAGCATGAGTCGCTCCTCCTTGTCCGGACTGGTGTCGCGTGTTACCTCGAGCAGCATGAGTCGCTCCTCCTTGTCCGGACTGGTGTCGCGTGTAACCTCGAGCAGCTGAGTCACATCTCCTTGTCCGGACTGGTGTCGCGTGTTACCTCGAGCAGCATGAGTCACATCTCCTTGTCCGGACTGGTGTCGCGTGTTACCTCGAGCAGCATGAGTCACATCTCCTTGTCCGGACTGGTGTCGCGTGTTACTCGAGCAGCATGAGTCGCTCCTCCTTGTCCGGACTGGTGTCGCGTGTTACCTCGAGCAGCATGAGTCACATCTCCTTGTCCGGACTGGTGTCGCGTGTTACCTCGAGCAGTATGAGTCGCTCCTCCTTGTCCGGACTCGTGTCGCGTGTTACCTCGAGCAGCATGAGTCACATCTCCTTGTCCGGACTGGTGTCGCGTGTTACCTCGAGCAGCATGAGTCGCTCCTCCTTGTCCGGACTGGTGTCGCGTGCTACCTCGAGCAGCATGAGTCACATCTCCTTGTCCGGACTGGTGTCGCGTGTTACTCGAGCAGCATGAGTCGCTCCTCCTTGTCCGGACTGGTGTCGCGTGTTACCTCGAGCAGCTGAGTCACATCTCCTTGTCCGGACTGGTGTCGCGTGTTACCTCGAGCAGCATGAGTCACATCTCCTTGTCCGGACTGGTGTCGCGTGTTACTCGAGCAGCATGAGTCGCTCCTCCTTGTCCGGACTGGTGTCGCGTGTTACCTCGAGCAGCATGAGTCACATCTCCTTGTCCGGACTGGTGTCGCGTGTTACCTCGAGCAGCTGAGTCACATCTCCTTGTCCGGACTGGTGTCGCGTGTTACCTCGAGCAGCATGAGTCACATCTCCTTGTCCGGACTGGTGTCGCGTGTTACTCGAGCAGCTGAGTCACATCTCCTTGTCCGGACTGGTGTCGCGTGTTACCTCGAGCAGCATGAGTCGCTCCTCCTTGTCGTCGGACTGACGGAGGGAGTTGCTGGCCCGCTGGTAGACGCCGCGCGCCGCCGCCGAGCCGCCGTCCGCCGCCAGACGCAGCTCAAACTGCGCAAACGACATCCACACCTGCAATAGCCAAGGAGTACGCCCCAGTCAGCCGCTGTCTCCACTCTCCGCGTGGTCAGACTCAGGACATCCGCACTGACCGACGAGCGAGTAGGGCCAGGGAGGCAGCACATGAGCGGGACGTCGCGATGCAGACTGCCCATATAGTTCGGGAACTTCTGTCTTTGATACAATTATAGAAAATATGATAGAAGGAAAATGACGATAGAATGATGAAATAGTTTTTTTCTCGAAGCATGCGAAAAATCGCACATTCTAGTCTCTTTTTTTAAATTAACGTGCATTTAACATCGAACGATTATTAGCGTTGCAAAATATAATTACTTCTGATCGCAGATCTCTACATATTTTGTTTGATAAATTTAGTCCGAACCTTTTCAATGGATAGATTTCCGAGGTCAGGCCAGCGCTAAGCATAGCTTGTTGCACAGGCCCTGGCCCCTACTATCCGATCGCGCACTTCCTGGTAGCCGGCACAATTTAGAAGCGAAAGTTGTACGTGCCCGACATACTTGGACACGGTCCGTCCCGCTCACTGACGTCACCTGACCTTGAGTGCGACCGCTGCCACCGGCCGCAGGCCATCCCAGTCAGGAGCAAATAGCGAGCGACGAAGCGACTCGAACCCGGGCTGCCACTACCGGGATAGGTCAGAAGTCCGGCGCTATTCCACTGAGCTACATGGGAGGACTAGCATACCATATAGGTATACATACATGCAGTGTATATATGTATATATGTATATATGTATATATGTATATATGTATATATGTATATATGTATATATATACACACACACACACACACACACACACACACACACACACACACACACACACACCCACACCCACACCCACACCCACACCCACACCACACCCACACCCACACCCACACCCACACCACACCCACACCCACACCCACACCCACACACACACATCTATATCTATATCTATATCTATATCTATATCTATATCTATATCTATATCTATATTTTCATCCGATCATTCCGATTTCATCAACATGCCCATTTTTCCGAACCTTAAATATGTATATGTATCGATGTCAAGAGGTCAAGAGGTTCCAGATTCCGGGAGCACGGTGCCCCGTTTGCCGCCCCCCCCCCCCCTTCCTTGGCGACACCTATGCGCCACTGACAAATGTAACGCAGAACAAGTCGGCATAACCAGATTGTTCTGTTCTATTAGAGACGCCTCTTAAAGGGACAAGGGGTTAAGATCCCCTTTGGGGTCAGGTTTTTTGTTGAAGCCGTTCATTTTGAAGCAAGGGAAATTTGATGGAGTAAAAGGTACCCAAAGACGAGAAACATAATACATAAAGACGGCATAATAACGGGGGGAGGGGCAGGGAAGGGCGGTGGAAAGGGAGGAGCTGCCCCCACTGAAGAAGTCTGGGAGCGAATATATGGTTTTGCTCAATGCCACTTCCCTCACCCGAAAAAAATGTTTAAAACAAAATATCTATTAAAATGGAAAAACAACATAACTATAAATGAATAAAAAACGAAGAAAAAATAATTACACAAAAAGTGGGCATATTTGGAATCAGCACCCCCAAAAATAAAAAATAAACATTTGTTTGAATGAAGTCTATTCCAACTGCAAATTTACCGAAGCTGGAAATAAAGCAAGCAAATGCCTCTCAGAGCACATAGCAGCGTGATGTATCTAAACAAATGTAAAAAAAGATATGCAAAACATGGGGGGGAGGGCGTTGGGCATTGCCCTCGCCACCAGGGCCGCCCCTGGTGGCGGGGGGCAGCTCCTCCCTTTCCACCGCCCTTCCCTGCCCCTCCCCCCGTTATTATGCCTATGGTTTGCACATCTGCAAGGTTTTTCAGTGATGACAAAAACGAAAAACGGTGGGACGAAGCGTATCCGTTTTATTTGCCCACCTTATACCTCATCTTGCGCCAAACGTTTTTATCTTTGAGAGAACCCCTCGTTATGCAATATTTGTTTGCGGATTTGAGCTTTTCTCGTCTTTGGGTACCTTTTACTCCATCAAATTTCCCTTGCTTCAAAATGAACGGCTTCAACAAAAAACCTGACCCCAAAGGGGATCTTAACCCCTTGTCCCTTTAAGAGGCGTCTCTAAAAGAACAGAACAATCTGGTTATGCCGACTTGTTCTGCGTTACATTTGTCAGTGGCGCATAGGTGTCGCCAAGGAAGGGGGGCGGCAAACGGGGCACCGTGCTGCTACTGCAGTGCCTGCTACTGCATCCCCATCCAAAAACAAAAAGTTCCGCCCCTGACCCCCCCCCCCCCCCCTCCACACCTTCTCGAAACCTAGATCCGCCACTGGCAATACCGGTTAGACGGAATATCCTCCGCCGTCTGGTATCGCAACAGCTACGAGCTTAGTCCGCGACAGAAATCAAGGGTGAAACCGGTCCGCCGCTGGACACAAATCAACAATCGGAACGCGACAATTCGAGTTTATGCCACGAATACCCACCAGGGGGATTTGGTGGAGGCAGACAACAGAAGATGGTGACAAGGAACTAAGAAGGATGGCCAGGGGCGTAGGGAGGATTTCGCCGGGGGGGGGGGGGCAAATGGGATCAAAGGGGCCCTCGTAGCCAAGGGGGGCCCACATAATTAAAAGGGTACATAATGTTGTATGTTGTAAAACAACGACAAATAACTTTTCGACAACGAAAAAAAAGTGTATTTTTTTATTTTTGGGAGTCAAAAATTCAAAATTTCGAAATTCCGAGATAGCTATTTTGAATATAATGTCATTTCTTTTCTTTCGGCATTTCGTCCTTGCAATTTGCTTTAAAACTCGAATTTCTACGATTTTTCAAACATGTATTGTTTTTCCACCAACAATGACATGACATGACGTGATTAAAGCAAAGCAATCTCCCAAAGTACTCCACCATTTTCATTGAAATGTTGTGATAAGACGTAGAATTGATGCAGCAAAATGTACTAAAAGGTTGACGTCGATATCTATCATTGTTTCAAGTTATTCAGAAAATCCGGGAGGGGGGGGGGGGGGGGGGATTCTGCCACCTCCAGCGGAGCGCGGGTTAATGCAAATAATATCCTGAATCTTCTTCAATTCGGATTCAGGAAACAACACAGTACGTACATGCCGATTGTGCACATGTACGATGAAGTTACAAAATCTCTACAAAATAACGAAATAACATGCTCATTATACCTTGATTTACAGAAAGTTTTGGATACAGTTTGCTTAGCAATTCTCCTGAAAAAAATACACCGCATTGTGATACGAGGGGTTTCTACAACACGAGTCATATATTAATAAGATGCATAAAAATGGCAATAATGAGGTTGCATCTAAGAAAGAAATGATTAAAATTGGCGTCCCAGAGGAGTAAATTTTGGGTCCTCTAAATTGTATGTATTCTCTATACTCTATATTAACCCGCGCACTGCAGGGGGGTTGATTTCCGCCCCCCCCCCCCCTCAGGTTTTTTTTCTCTCAAAGATAGCGAAAAAACGGCGGCGCGCAGCGCCGCCGGGGTTTACCACACCTGTTAGGATATCAATTGCACACACTTTGAAAAAAATAAACCTCAGGTCATCTCAGGTCAGGTCACCAGACCAGGTCAAGTGACCCCACTTCCAAAAATGTTTGCAGTTGTG
>JAXIVJ010002407.1:47500-55000 GCA_036785665.1 Chirona hameri
CGGGTGGGAGGCATGTTGACATTGGTTTACGTACCCGGGTGGGAGGCACGTTGACAGTGGTGTACGTACATGGGTAGAGGCATGTTGACATTGGTTTACGTACCCGGGTGGGAGGCACGTTGGCAGTGGTTTACGTACACGGGTGGGAGGCATGTTGACAGTGGTTTACGTACACGGGTGGGAGGCATGTTGACAGTGGTTTACGTACCTGGGTGGGAGGCATGTTGACAGTGGTTTACGTACCCGGGTGGGTGGTACGTTGGCAGTGGTTTACGTACCCGTATGGGAGGCACGTTGGCGATAGTGTACATACCCGTGTGGGAGGCATGTTGGCAGTGGTTTACGTACACGGGTGGGAGGCATGTTGGCAGTGGTTTACGTACACGGGTGGGAGGCATGTTGGCAGTGGTTTACGTACCCGGGTGGGAGGCATGTTGACAGTGGTTTACGTACACGGGTGGGAGGCATGTTGACAGTGGTTTATGTACCCGGGTGGGAGGCATGTTGACAGTGGGCTACGTACACGGGTGGGAGGCATGTTGCCAGTGGTTTACGTACACGGGTGGGTGGTACGTTGGCGATGGCACGCTCGTACGTCTCCCGGATGGTCTCCGGGTCTCCCTCTGTCTCCACCAGACGCAGCAGGTCGAACCAGGCGTCATAGTCGCTCGGGTTCGCCTCCAGCTCCTGAACAGACGGGAGAACAGGAGCCAGTGGGTGTCAACTACAAAGGAGGCCAGCTCAGCACAGTGTCCTAGGATTGCAAAATTTGGGTGGAAAGCGACACCCTGTGGGTAATATTTGTCCACTCTTTCCCCAGTTTTACTGTGAATTTTCCACTCCCTAAATCAGGATGTATTGGTAATTGGATAACTATAACTCAACACTGATATTATTAATGCTAATATTAACCTGTGGATGAAAACAAGGTTAGGAAAGTACTGCCATTTCTAACAGCTGATTCTGATGGGTGAGCTTTGGCACATCAAAATACATCATATGACCTTTCTTAGGCTGAATTTTCCACTCTTTATTGTTATTTTTTGACCGAATTGTCCACTCCGCACCCTGGCTTCAAAGCAATCCTAGGACCCTGGCTCAGCATTATAATGAATCAGTTTGTCAAAACGCGATTGAAGGGAATAGTGCACCTTTAACATTAGTTTGTAACTGAGATAGCCAGATTGTCGGGAGTACTGAGAAATCTCCAAATCTGATTTGTTTCCTTCCAAAACGACCTAGTTGTTGAGTTTCAACGCAAAACCGTTGGGTTGATTTGGTTATATTTTAAAGGAACACATTTCGTGACGTTTTGCATGCGTCATTAGTATTTCTACCGCACTTCCTTTTCGCTATTTGAACCGACCGCCACCGAAACGCATCATGTGTTTGGTAACAGAATTGCAAGGAAGGCTCGTTCCTCGTCGGGAGTAGCCATTGGTTTAAAATCCGTTTCACGAAGCTGATTCGTCTAGATTGCGCTATTGCCACTGTTGTGGTCCAAGGCAAAACGACAAATCTGAAACCTCATGTGACTAGGTATTAAGTAAATAATTTCGTCAATTTGGTACCGATTTCCAATTGAAAATTACAAAAGATGCTCCGTGAAAATACGCATGTTTTGATGGGTGGGTGGTCGCGGTACCTGCAAAATATCGATTAAATTTCGCCAATGTTTGTTATTGCATTACGCTGACTGACGCTAAGTTCATGAGCTATAAATATTATTGGCCATAACTTTGTCCATTTTCATTGGATTTCCAATTGAAAATAATGCCAACACTCGTCTTGAAAAGGCACATCTTTTGATAGGTGGTTCGTACCTGTAATTGCAATGTTCGCTGCAGTAGAAGCACATTCATAATTTATGCCCCTATTATATACGTGACTTCAGGTTTTTAGTAAGTAACTTGGTTAATTTTGAACCGATTTTCAATTGAAAATTACCAAAAGATGCTTCGTGAAAATATGCATGTTTTGATGTGTGGCTGGTCGCGGTACCTGCAATATATCGATTCAATTTCGCCAATGTTTGTTTTTGCACTACGCTGACTTACGCTAAATTCATGATGAGCTAGAAATATAATTGGCCATAAGTTGGTCAATTTCCATTGGATTTCCAATTGAAAATAATGCCGAAACTCGTCTTGAAAAGGCGCATCTTTTGATGGGTGATTCGTACCGGAAGCTGCAATGTTCGCTGCAGTAGAAGCAAATCCACACATTGAGTTACACACAAAACACATTTATGGGTATAGCACATACATTTATCACATGCACTTGAACTTGAATGGTCGACTCCATCTTGCAGATGCATGATCATTTATGATCGTCTTGTTTCAGTTGAATGCATAGGCTCTTCAAGCCTATTTTATGTGACAGATATGCTGTTTTTATCGATGATTTCCCTCTGTATGCGGGCCTTATAGATATGATGGATGATAAGGCTCTGCTCCCTATCAGCAGCGATGATGCATTCTACCGCTGGGAGTTTTCTCTCTAACTTGGTGTGGTACCTCCTTTGGGCCTCTTCTCTATCATCGTTGAGTTGCATACATTCAAAGAGCATATGCTCTAATGTTTCAATACCATCGAGACAAAGTGGACGGGTGCTATTTGTATTTATGTATTCCTGTGGACACCCATGAGTGTCCTGTTAGTAAAAAATATTTTTGTTAGTGTGGCTTGTCTGACAATTGTGCTGTATTTGCTAGATGGCCAGAATGCACTTGGTGCTTCATACTTGTTATTTTGCGACAACATTGCCAGCCATCTTAGGCTTGACATATGCTCTATAGTACTCTTGGTTTCCTTGCTCATGCAGTGATTCACGGCCATGCGAACTATCTTGTTCCAAGATCTTTGTAGTTCTCCTGTTCCCTGTTCAACTAAAACAGATAGACTTGGCAAGTCAAGTGCTTTGAGTAATTCCTCCCCATGACGCACAAGACTACTGGTCCGGTCAGTGTTGACGGCTCCATGAATGATTACGTATCTGGTTAGCGTATGCTCCTTGGCAGCTTTCAGCAGGAAACCTATAAACTGTAGGGCTATCTTTATCAAGAGAATAGAACATGTTGGTGCACCTAGCATTATACAAGTTAGCATCTTCTGTGTTTTAGCAGGTAGTCCTTGGATGAGTCGGTAAAGACGCACCAACATTCCTTTCAAGTAAGCAATTTCAGCTGCTGGTAGGGACGTGACCGCTAAACTATATATCAGAATTGGTTCGGCATATATCTTCCACGTAGTGTAGTGGGTTATGGGGCTATCTCTTTTTAGGTCAAGTCCATTCTTGCATTTGGCAAAGAACGCCCTTCTTGCTTTCTTCATGCCTTCTTCTATTCTTCTTCTTGCTGGATTCCTTGTTGTTATGGTAATATCTAGATGAGTGTGTTCATCTGTCTTTTCGATTGTTTTGGTGCCGAGCCTCCAGTTGTAAGGTTCTGCCTTGCCAAAGATTATTACTTTACTCTTTGTTGCGTTATACCTATACCGCCACATGCAGCTATGCCTGTATGCGATGTCTAGCATTTCTTGGAGTTCGTATGGGTCAGTACTGATAAGCACTTCATCATCAGCGTAAGCGATGACTGGAACTTGTTTACATCCTATGGTAGCCCCTTTGCCAGCTTCTAGTAACATGCGTATTTTGTCTTCCATGTACATTACCAGCATGCTGGAGGACAACACGCCACCCTGCTTTAGTCCCTGTTCTATGTGGCCGTCAGTAGAGACCGCTTCTCCCACCTTGACCTTCACATAAAATTATCGGTACAGGTTACGAAGTATGACGACGAGTCTTGGCGGTATGTTTGCACATATGAGTTTGTATATTAGTCCGTTGTGCCAGATAGAGTTGAAGCATTTTCGCACGTCAAGAAACGCGACATATGTTGTTTTCCCTATGTCTCTGTTGCACATTTATGGGTGTGACTTCAGGTTCACGCAACGCCACTCCAACTCCACTCATGCAACGCCATAGTGCAAACATTCACATTTCATGCATGTACAAATATTCATATTTTCCCCTCAAATTATCACAAATTGCCCAGCGAACGAGGTTGTTACTTGTTGTAGTAGTGTTTATTCTGATTCAAGGATAGACTTTTGCCGATATGACGTCAAAACTCATTTTGGTAACACAATATTGTTGTGACGTCACACGTAGTAATATCAATATTTTTCCAATTATGACAAATTGGTACTTTTTTTCTCGCAAAAACGAATGTTATCAGGACACTCTTTTCAATCATTCCACGTACTTTTCCCAAGGTGCACTATTCCCTTTAAACAAAATGAAGAGAAAAAAATACATGGCGCCTCTCTTCATTGTTCTAGGAGACTAGACTAGAGTATGCACATGCTACGCAAGTCATGGAAAACCCACCATAGCAAGTCACGTCCATTAATTGCTCAATTGGATGGGGAGATGATGATGATGATGATGATTGGTGTTTAAGGGCGCTCCGACAACGAAGGTCACATGGCGTCCATACTGGATGGGGAGATGCACGCACAATGCACATTTAATTACTGAGAACATTGGAGTACCACTTCACCACTCAAAGAGCGTGGACATTCATAGGTAAGTTTCAAAATAAACGAGCTTTATACGGAATCCCAGCCCAATATACATCCTCAAAAGCCAACCATGTTTACACTCCACAACCAGCCAATCAGATATTCACACCCACACTCCAACGGCTTCCTGACGGTAAACGCTCCACGTTCATACACGCCAACTCCCGACTCCGACTGACCGTTTCGTACTGGTGTTTTCGCTTGCTGACGATGACGTCCTCGATCCCCTTCCTGTCGCCGTACTTCTTCTCGTGAATGGTGTACTGCTTGTACAGCTCCTGGCACTGGTCCTTCGGTATGTGGTCGAGCGCGTACTTGTAGATCACCCGGACGCGGTCGTGCTGCGGCGGCCACCAGGGGCGAGTCAGACCGGGGTGCGGATGTGTGGCTTATGTGGTGTGGACTATTCGAAGTGATAGTGTAGGTGTCAAAGGCTTGCCCAGGTTCATGGGGTTGGTGGTCAGCACAACATGATCCATAGCATGACGTGTACAGCTTATAAAACAGACCAGTCACGCCAGGATTGCAAAACATGGGTGGAAAACGACACCCTGTGGGTAACATGTTTTCCACTCATTTTCCCCAGTTTTCCACTCTCTAAATCAAGATGTATTGGATAACTATAACCCTAACACTGATAATACTCATGCTAATATTAACCTGTGGATGGAACAAAACAGGTTAGGAAGGTATTGCCATTTGTAACAGCTGATTATGATGAGTGAGCTCTTTTTTGGCTGAATTTTCCACCCTTTATGGTTATTTTTAGGCCCAATTTTCCACTCCGCACCCTGTCTTCAAAGACATTTTAGGACCCTGGAACAGGTTGAAGTGTGGTATCCAGCTAAACCTGCACAACGTGCTTCAAGAAAACTAAACAAAACACGGCTAACTTATTTCCAGCTATACTTAAGACATTGTGTTCACTATGAGGCTTGAGTCTGAGTTCACCGTTTAACGATCTTCCAGATCAACTTTTGGGCTACCTACGTCGTCATAAAACCATGTGTCTTATGTTAACGTCAGCGAAGACATCCAACCAGGCACGAAATAGTGTCACAAGGATGACATAATGACATCAATACCTGAGGTTCACACATTACGAAAGTCTCACCTCCTTCTGATTCTCTTCGAACCTGGCAAATGCTATGAAAAGCTCTTCATACATATTGTCCTCGCCGAAGAATTCCACGGCTCTCTCGTAGATCTGACGGCCACTGTTGATGTAGTTGTACCTCTCCTCGAACCTGAAAATATGATTATATATGAAGACAAAATGAGCATACACAGGCCGGCGACTGCAAAAGCAAATAGGCGGAGCTTCATCAGTAGTTGGTATTACCACAGTATAATTTATGGTCTATTTATGCGGGAACAATCATCACAATATTAAATTTTTGAGGGGATTGAAATGAAAACAGGAAAAATTGTTACACAATTGTAGGAGAGAAAATGAATTACTTAAAATGAAAACCTGACACATTACCAACCATCGCTGCAACAATTTACATGCCACATTGCAAGCAGCTACATTCCGTTTTGTTCCCTACTTGGCAAACTTGATCCAGTTTTTGATGTCCGGGTGGACCATGACGAATCTCTCGTAGATGTGCCGGGCCCTGTCGAGCTCCTTGTATCGCAGCTCGAACTTGACATAGGTCTGCCAGGCCTGCTCCTCGGGCTCCCACTCTATCCAGCGCTCAAACACCGCCCGGCAGCCTGCAATGGGCAGGGACGGGGTCAGTGGCACGACCAGGGACGCCGTGACGAGAGGGCTAAAGGCCAGCAACGCAACACCAGCTCCAACACATGCGTTCACAAGGATTAACAAACATCTGATATACAACACCGATAAATACATACCGCGAAGCCGAAATACCCAGCACGCGGGACCGGTGCATGGCACTGTCTCTGTAGAACGCCGCATTACACAGGTCCGTGGACAACGGCTTGCCAAGGTTCAATAAGTTGGTCATCACATGATCCATGTGATCATGTGATGACCACGTTTAATGAATCACGTTCGTTATACCTTAATTGTCATCGATGAATACCCGGCAAAGTCCACCCAGCGAGGGTTACCCAGAGCCGATTGGATACCACAACATGGGTACATGCCCAATTAATCCATTCAAAGGCATCACTTGACTCTCCAATGCAAACCACCCTAACCAGAGACCCCGCCGCCGAAGCACTGACCTGCGACGTTGCCCAGCATCTCCTCCATGTAGGTGTACTTGTACCAGAACTGGTTGGCGCGCGGCAGGATGGTGACGGCGCGGTCCCACAGGTTGCGCGCGTGGTTGATCTGCTTGTTGCGCATCTCGGTCTCGGCATAACGTAGCCAGAGTGTGATGTTCCGGTGCTCCACGTCCAGCGCGCGCTCAAACACCGAGCGGGCCCTGACGGAGGCGACCACGGACGGTCAGAGGGCAGAGTGTGATGTTCCGGTGCTCCACGTCCAGCGCGCGCTCAAACACCGAGCGGGCCCTGACGGAGAGCGACCACGGACGGTCAGAGGGCAGAGTGTGATGTTCCGGTGCTCCACGTCCAGCGCGCGCTCAAACACCGAGCGGGCCCTGACGGAGAGCGACCACGGACGGTCAGAGGGCAGAGTGTGATGTTCCGGTGCTCCACGTCCAGCGCGCGCTCAAACACCGAGCGGGCCCTGACAGAGGCGACCACGGACGGTCAGAGGGCAGATTAGGGCCACGAGAGGCTAGGGGATATTGGGAAGACAAGTGGAGGTCGGGGAGGGCCAGGAGAGGTCAGAAGTTAGGGAGGATCAGCGGAAGAGGGTTAGGAAGGTCAGAGGAAGGTCAGAGGAACAAATTGATAACAAATCAACTCTATTTATTATTAGCTTATTATTATTTAGATTAGTTTACGATTATCGTGACATGAGACACTGGCTGC
>JAXIVJ010002407.1:60000-72500 GCA_036785665.1 Chirona hameri
ATATATATATATATATATATATATATATATATATATATATATATATATATATATATATATATATATATATATATATATATATATATATATATATATATATATATATATATATATATATATATATATATATATATATATATATATATATATATATATATATTATATATATATATATATTATATATATATATATATATATATATATATATATATATATATATATATATATATATATATTATATATATATATATATATATATATATATATATATATATATATATATATATATATATTATATATATATATATATTATATATATATATATATATATATATATATATATATATATATATATATATATATATATATATATATATATATATATATATATATATATATATATATATATATATATATATATATATATATATATATATATATATATATATATTATATATGCATGCATGCATGCATGCATGCATGCATGCATGCATGCATGCATGCATACACACGTACACACGTGCACACGTGCACACGTGCACACGTACCCACGTGCACACGTGCACACGTGCACACGTGCACACGTGCACACGTACGTAGGTACGCACGTAGGTACGCACGTAGGTACGCACGTAGGTACGCACGTAGGTACGCACGTAGGTACGTACGTAGGTACGTACGTAGGTACGTACGTAGGTACGTACGTAGGTACGTACGTAGGTACGTACGTAGGTACGTACGTAGGTACGTACGTAGGTACGTACGTAGGTACGTACGTAGGTACGTACGTAGGTACGTACGTAGGTACGTACGTAGGTACGTACGTAGGTACGTACGTAGGTACGTACGTAGGTACGTACGTAGGTACGTACGTAGGTACGTACGTAGGTACGTACGTAGGTACGTACGTAGGTACGTACGTAGGTACGTACGTAGGTACGTACGTAGGTACGTACGTAGGTACGTACGTAGGTACGTACGTAGGTACGTACGTAGGTACGTACGTAGGTACGTACGTAGGTGCGTACGTAGGTGCGTACGTAGGTGCGTACGTAGGTGCGTACGTAGGTGCGTACGTGGTACGTACGTAGGTAAGTACGTAGGTACGTACGTAGGTACGTACGTAGGTACCGTACGTAGGTACGTACGTAGGTACGTACGTAGGTACGTACGTAGGTACGTACGTAGGTACGTACGTAGGTACGTACGTAGGTACGTACGTAGGTACGTACGTAGGTACGTACGTAGGTACGTACGTAGGTACGTACGTAGGTACGTACGTAGGTACGTACGTAGGTACGTACGTAGGTACGTACGTAGGTACGTACGTAGGTACGTACGTAGGTACGTACGTAGGTACGTACGTAGGTACGTACGTAGGTACGTACGTAGGTACGTACGTAGGTACGTACGTAGGTACGTACGTAGGTACGTACGTAGGTACGTACGTAGGTACGTACGTAGGTACGTACGTAGGTACGTACGTAGGTACGTACGTAGGTACGTACGTAGGTACGTACGTAGGTACGTACGTAGGTACGTACGTAGGTACGTACGTAGGTACGTACGTAGGTACGTACGTAGGTACGTACGTAGGTACGTACGTAGGTACGTACGTAGGTACGTACGTAGGTACGTACGTAGGTACGTACGTAGGTACGTACGTAGGTACGTACGTAGGTACGTACGTAGGTACGTACGTAGGTACGTACGTAGGTACGTACGTAGGTACGTACGTAGGTACGTACGTAGTACGTACGTAGGTACGTACGTAGGTACGTACGTAGGTACGTACGTAGGTACGTACGTAGGTACGTACGTAGGTACGTACGTAGGTACGTACGTACGTACGTACGTAGGTACGTACGTAGGTACGTACGTAGGTACGTACGTAGGTACGTACGTACGTACGTACGTAGGTAGGTAGGTAGGTAGGTAGGTAGGTAGGTAGGTAGGTAGGGTACGTCCCGTCTGTGGCTGTGCTGTGGCTGTGGCTGTGCTGTGCCTGTGGCTGTGGCTGTGTCTGTGTCTGTGTCTGTGTCTGTGTCTGTGTCTGTGTCTGTGTCTGTGTCTGTGTCTGTGTCTGTGTCTGTGTCTGTGTCTGTGTCTGTGTCTGTGTCTGTGTCTGTGTCTGTGTCTGTGTCTGTGTCTGTGTCTGTGTCTGTGTCTGTGTCTGTGTCTGTGTCTGTGTCTGTGTCTGTGTCTGTGTCTGTGTCTGTGTCTGTGTCTGTGTCTGTGTCTGTGTCTGTGTCTGTGTCTGTATATATATATAATATATATATATATATATATATATATATATATATATATATATATATATATATATATATATATATATATATATATATATATATATATATATATATATATATATATATATATATATATATATATATATATATATATATATATATATATATATATATATATATATATATATATATATATATATATATATATATATATAATATATATATATATATATATATATATATATATATATATAAATGTTGGTACTATTTTAACCTCTAGAAAATGCAAACAAAATATGCATGAAATAGGTGTTGGACTTAAGGTGAAATTTGGTGAATAATACTCTCACCACCTTTTAAAGATCTCATTTACCTTAAAATTCCTCTATAACAACTTACTACAAGGAGTAACCTTTTCACCTCAGATCCAACTTTTTGGGACTCATTCCCAACCTTTTGTAGTTGTACTGGTTAGCCAGTATGCAAAATGTGGCAAGTTTTGACAAGATCTTGTCTGGGCAGGGTTGGCACCAACACATCAAAATTGGGGCAGCTTTTAAAATTTTGGGCAATTTTTTTTTCATTTAGGGGCAGCTTTGGGAATTTTGGGACAGCTTCTGACTTTTTGGGCAGAAGTAACAATTTACAGATTCACACTAGATAAAACGTGATCATGATTACGACCCCCCCCCCCCCATCAACAGCTTTTGGCTGAAAAGTGAATTCATACTAGATAAAATGTGATCGTGAATACCCGACCCACCC
Organism: Chirona hameri; assembly: GCA_036785665.1. NCBI lineage: Eukaryota > Metazoa > Arthropoda > Thecostraca > Balanomorpha > Balanidae > Chirona > Chirona hameri. The sequence continues at coordinate 63,018 of JAXIVJ010002407.1, forward strand.
CCTTCCTCCCCCCCCCCCCCCCCGGTCAACAGTATTTGCTGACAGAGGACCAAAATTTCCTCCTTTGGAAAAAATAAAAAATCCTGCCCCAAATGGGGCAGCTTGCAGTCCCATTTGGGACAGGATTCGGGCTGCCCCAACTATCTTGTTGATGTTCCTGCCACGTTTTACGTACTGGCTGGTTAGGTTAGGTTAGGTTGTTAGGTTATGTCATGGATAAAGTAAGTAGTAAGTACTTACTTTATCCATGGTTATGTTATCTAAAAGTTGTCAGGATTATTAGAGGAAAACATGATCAGGATGTTTTTCAATCAGATCTGGACAAGCTAGTTGAGTGGTCTGAAGCATGGCAGATGAAATTCAATTTGAGTAAATGTAAGATTATGCACGCTGGACGGGTTAGCAGTAAACATAGGTATGAAATGGGTGGGCAGAAAATGGAGCAGATTGAAAAGGAAAGAGATTTAGGTGTCGTGGTAAACAATAGACTATCAGCGTCAGACCAGGTTGTAGAAGCTAGGAAAAAGGCACTTAGAATGCTAGGGGCCATTAACATAAATGTTTCCTACAAGAGTGAAAAGGTAATAACAAAACTGTATTGTGCATACGTTAGACCACATTTGGAGTATTGTGTACAAGCCTGGTCTCCAACATATGAGAAAGATTGCTGGTTGTTAGAAAGAGTTCAAAAAAGGGCAACAAAAATGGTGAATTGTCTTGGTAGTTTACCTTATGAAGATAGATTAAAGAAATTGGGTATGTTTTCACTTAGATATAGAAGGCTAAGAGGAGATCTAATTGAAGTCTTCAAATTTGTAAATAGTCAGCATTCTGGATATTTAAAGGGTATGTTTGAGTTCAATAGGGAAAATCGAGGTAGAGGTCATCAGCATAAACTCATTATGAAACAAAGTAGGACTAGGCTACGACAGTCATTTTTCAGTAGAAGGGTTGTAGGACATTGGAATATGCTACCAGGGGATGTCGCTGATGCAGTGACACTTGCTTCCTTCAAAATTAGATTAGATAAATACTTTACAGAGAAGGGATTAGTTCATAAATACTCGTGGGATTAGCCTTCTTTTATGCAGGTAGAGTAAGGTGATTTGAAGGGGCGAGACTGGTGGAGGGGGGGGGGGGGGGGGGTGGGGGTGGGGTGGGGTGCAACCTCGGATGGGCCCAAGAGGCTCTTTGTTGCACTTTTCTTTTATGTCTTTATGTTTATGTCTTATGTTAGGTTAGGTTAGAGACACATTTGAATCAGCTTTCAGCATACTATTCCAGATTCAGATGATAACAACTAACCATAGCTTCAGAAAAGTTCCAGAATGGGGACAATAAACTAAAACAGAGTGAAATACAGTTGCCACATAGCGTTAAAAGCTTAGGAATGAGGGACTTTAAGGTGGAGTATACTGTAAAATATACTCCACCTAGTGGAGTATATTTTACAGCCTATACTCTATACCACCTACTCCATACTCCATACTCCATAACATAACATACTCCATACTCCATAACATAACATTCTCCATACTCCATAACATAACATACTCCATACTCCATAACATACTCCATACTCCATAACATACACCACCTATACTCCATACGGTGGAGTATACTGTAAAATGGGGATACTTTTAAGATATTTTCAAGGTTTTCAGCCCATAACTTTTGAACCATTTATCATATTTCCTTGAATGTGGGATTCATATGACTTTGAAGTATAGGGGAATAATTGTGCAAAATTTTGTTGACCTAGGGGATTGTCATATTTTTTTTTTTTAAAGTTTGGTACTAATCAATGCTACCCAGGTGGGGTTACTTCCAAATGTGTGAAGTTTTCAATGATAATTGCACACAAGGTTCAGCAGGGGAAACAGTTTGAAACAAATTGATCAATTTTTAGGTTTAGGTTTAGGTTTATATAGTGGGCTTTAGGTAGGCTGGGTCTATTCAGGGTCCACATCATGGAAGTGGTCAGGACTAGTGGTTGTCGGTCAGCGCCTTTTGTACTGCGGCCCAATGTCGGTCGAGACGATTTTTAAAGCTGTTGACAGTAGGGGCTGAGCTGACCTCTGCTGGAAGTTGGTTCCATGCCGTCACCACTCGATTTGCGAAGAACTTGCTGCGAGGTTTTAGGTTGCATCTTCTGACTTCCAGCTTCAAGCTGTGTCCCCTAGTCCGAGTATCCTCACAAAGCTTGAAAAATTGTGTGTGGTCTACTGCTACTTTATTTGTCAGCAACTTGTATGTTTCGATTAGGTCTCCTCTCCTTAGTCGGTCCTCAATGCTTATCAGCTTTAGTTTCTTCAGCCTTTCTTCGTATGTCAAATGCTTGATTCCTCGTACAAGCTTTGTTGCTCGACGCTGGACTGATTCGAGGACCTTGATGTCCTTCCTAAGGTATGGGCCGACCGCCTGTATGCAGTACTCAATGTGGGGACGAACATAGGTAGTATACAGTACTCTGAAGCTGGAGACCCTGAAGTTAGGAAAAGCCATCCTTAGTTGACCTAGCGCGCTTTGGTCATCCTTAGTTGACCCTCACTTTGCACTTTGAAGTGTTAAATTGCAGGCGCCAGTTCTTCGATCAGTTTGCTAAGGTGTTCAAGTCTTCTTGCAGAACTTGGACGTCTGAGATGTTCTTGATGCCTTGGAAGACCTTTGCATCATCAGCAAACATCTTGATGTCGCTCTTGGTCAGTTTTGGTAGCTCATTCACATACAGTAGAAAGAGTACTGGGCCCAAAACTGACCCTTGAGGCACACCACCGGTCATTTTCACAGGACTTGACGCACTGCTACCTACTGTCACTTCTTGCCATCTGTCACTCAAGAAGTTGTCCATCCATGTCAAGACTTGACCCTTCAGCCCATAAGCACTGAGCTTCCTAAGAAGACGCCTGTGCTGCACAGTGTCAAAAGCCTTCCGGTAATCACAGTACACAATATCTATTGGTATCCCATCATCAACAATGCTTGTCCATTTCTCGAAGGTTTCTAAGAGGTTTGTCAAGCATGATCTCTTCCTCATGAACCCATGCTGGTGTTCAGACATCAGTTCATGTAGTTCCAGGTGCTCTGTAATATGTTTTCGGATTATCTGCTCCAGTATTTTGCACGGTTGGCTAGTTAAACTAACTGGCCTGTAGTTTTCTGGTTTCTTTTTTCCTCCTTTCTTGTAGATGGGCACAATTTTAGCAAATTTCCATTACTTTGGTAGTCGACCCTCTTTAAGTGATTTCAGGTATAGTAGGCAAAAGGGATAAGCTAACTCACTGGCACATCTCTTTAACAAGATAGCGGGGATACCATCTGGTCCAGCAGCTTTTGTCTCATCCAGATGAATAAGTTGGCTTCTAACTTCACTGGGGGTGATATCAAAACTGTGCAGTGTATCTTCTGGCAGGACTTGCTCTGCAAACTCTGGCAGGTCTCCTTGGCCCTCCTCAATACATACCGACTGGAATAATTTATTTAAGGTGTCAGCAGCTTCCTTATCTGTTTTTGTTAATTTACCCTCACCATCTTCTAGCACACTCACTTTTAGTCTTGTCCTCTGTTGTAAACGAATATATTTGTACAATGCCTTGGGGTCATTTTTCACATTCCTGGCAATGTGTTCTTCATATTGTGAATGTGCCTCTCTGATTCTTTGTGTTGTTTTGTTCCTCTGGGTGGTGTATAACTGAAAGTCTTCTGGCTCCTTTGTTCTTATGTACCTTTTCCACAGCTTGTATTTCTGCACAACTTCTTTTGTTAAGCTGCGGTTCCACCATGGTTTGTCTGGTCTGTGGGACTTCCGTGGCACCCAGATGGGTATGTGTTTTTCTAAGTTTATATTGATCATGTTCTTGATGAACCCCCAGGCTCCTTCTACATCCATGTCTTGGAGTTTGGACCAGTCTACTTGACTCAGGTTTGCCTGTATCTCCCAATACTCTCCTTTTTTGAAGTTTCTTCTTCCATTGTGTAAGAAGTTTTCTTTTGCTTGAGTGGTGTTACCTTTTAGGATGTATTTCCATGTCAGTATGACATGGTCACTTTTGCCAACAGGATCAGTCATCTCCATGTCATCTATCACTGTGTCCTGACTACTGAAGACTAAGTCCAGCTGAGAAGGATTTTGGCTATCCCTGTACCTAGTCAGACAATCAACTTTTTGTTGCCAGTACAAATCTTGTGTTGCATTGAAGAATTGGGCTTGTGGAATGTGGTGAGTCTGGTGGTCCTTCTACCAATCCTTCCTCCCAGTTGATCTGGGGAAAGTTAAAATCCCCCATTACAATTGCTGGTACTGAACCCCCTTGTCTTGTTTGGAAAAGCAAGTCAATCAGTCCCTTATTACTCATGTCAGGATTGTTAGGGGGTCTGTAACAAACCCCCACTAAGAGTTTTTCAATTCTTGTTAATCTGATATAGCACCAGGCAGCCTCTTTAAATTCATCATTGTTAAGATTATTACATTCTAACACTTCAAATTTCTCATGTACAAGTAAGAGTACTCCACCACCTCTTGTATCATCCTGTCTGTTATATCGGATTGCTGGATGATATCCTTCAATATTAAGTTTCTCTTTCATCCAAACCTTTGTGACTCCAATCACATCAGGCTCTTCAATTTTCAATCTCCCTTCAAACTCATCTAACTTGTTGCGTAAGTTGTTTGCATTTGTGTACCAGAACTTAATAAATATTTTGCCCTGCTTGCTTTGTTCCCCAGATTCTATTGTTCCTCCATTACCTAGTTTCTCCTGTTCAGTTTGCATCATAGCCTTGTACCCTTTACTAGCAATCCTGTCACCTGTTTTTTCTTCGGCTCTCAAACATGCATTCATTCCTTTCCCTTGGGACAACTCGTCTCCGAAAGATTCTATGAGCTTCCTTTCCTCGTGTTGAGCTCTTCTCGTAGCCTCTTTTGCTCCAGCCTTTCATCCACTGACAGGTCTCTTGTCAGGTAGATGTTGGGGAAACCAACATCCCAAAGCTTCGTTCGTCTCTGAATGAGTTTATTGACATTATCTCTGTTCTTCAACTTTAGTAACATCAGTCTTGGCTTAGATTCTTCAGATCCTTCTAGTTTCTTCCCAAGTCTGATAACATTTACAACTTCCATGTCATTCGCTTCAGCCTCATCAAACAGAGCTGATGACATTCTGAAAACTTGCGTAATCATATTTCTTTCGTTCTTCAGCGTTGGCCGACTGACATTCGGGTATGTTGTGCAACATACCCAAATTGCAAAAAGTTGTGGCAAATGTTGTTTTAAGCTTGAGGAAGGGCAAAAAGATGTTGAGGGAACAAAGTTGGAAAGGGTTTTTAAGGTGCCGATTAATTGTAAGCCGTGAAATTTAACCAAGTTTAATTGAAATAGAATAGGTACACATTCTCCACGTGATTTCAATGTCACATATCAAAGGTATCAGTGTGACACAAGATTTAAGAATGCAATGACACAAATCATGCAGTTACACACACAATGTGCTTGCTGAATTCAAGACAGCATTCAACGACTTACAAGGAAAATGTTAAAAGCAGTACGAACACCAACGGCTACAATAAAACACACCTACGCAGCAACTAAATTTCGCAGCACAAAACGAATCGAAAAAAGGACGGTCTGCGTTGGTAATGCAACTACTGCGCTATGAATGACTTGAAATAACCTAGTTTATTTACCAAATTTTAGTTTTTTACCAGTTCATGTTAGGTAATTATAATTTCCTTTACCATTAATGTTTCTTCTTACGCATCAAAATGTGAATATGATAAATGTAACCAAATGTAGCATGTTTTAAATTGATTGATCTTGGTTATGCATTTAAATGGTTGCAGTTTAATCCAAAATGACAAGAGCTTCCAGTATTTTAGTAAACAAAAAGTTCTTACCAGCAATATGGAAGCATATGAATAAGACGATAGTGGATTTGTTTACTCATTTTTGGGAAATTCATCCGGGGAGTGTCGTTTGCGTGTGATTGCGCGTGTGTGGGTGGATGGATACCTACCTTAGAATGATTAAATCCAGATATCCGATACATCTTTAGAATATAAGTGACAAGAGGTGAATATCTAAACGAGAAATTAAAATGGCATAAACCACTTAAGTCTATGCTTTTCTCCAATCGAAGCCATAGATGAAATTGAAATTATGTTAATCCTATTCTGATTCTTGCTCATATTTCGTAGGTATTTTACGAAGTGAAATTGTTTGATAGTTGACATTATTTCAATTCCTACTTCTAACACATTTTCATGCATGTAACTCTCCTATTGCTTCCACAATCATAACTCATTAATTATTAAATAAAGGTGGATGGGATAATTTGAGGCTAAAGACCCCAGTGTGTTCCATGATGCTGATGCCACCAGCAACAAGATAGGGTAAATCTCCATAGGGTCTGTTCCAGTGGCTCCTCCAAAAAAAAAGATGAGATTAGTTTAGAAGAGGTTGGAGGAGCACTGATTTGCGTCACCACAGGCACAATTTTGGATAAGGTATCATCTGGGTCCGCCCCTGTAGCTCAGTGGGAGAGCGCTGGACTTCTGACCTATCCCGGTAGTGGCAGCCCGGGTTTGAGTCGCTTCAGTGCTCGCTATTTGCTCCTGACTGGGATGGCCTGCGGCCGGTGGCAGCGGTCACACTCAAGGTCAGGTGACGTCAGTGAGCGGGACGGACCGTGTCCAGGTATGTCAGGCATGTAAAACTTTGGTCTCTAAATTCTGCAGGCCAACAGGAATTGCGCGATCGGGTGGTGAGGTTAGGACCTGCGCAACAAGCTCGGCTTAGCGTGGGTCCTGACCTCAGAAATCCATCCATACAAAAACATTCAGACTAAAATGATAAAAAATAATTTTTAAAAATGTGTTTGCGAGCATGTCAAGTAGACAGTGCTGGTGCCCAGATCCACAACAAATATGAAATACCCAATTTTGAATTTGTATACCCAATTTGTAAGTACCCATGGGGAAAATGAGAAGAAAAAATACTATTCACACCACTAACCACTTCAACTACACATTCAGTCCTCACTCTCTTTCTCTTATGTGTAATAACAAATCTGGGGTTAGAATTACAAATGAATAAACTGTGCCACTAATGCAGTGTTGGAAAAGTTCACATTTGTTGGTTCCATATACACCAACACATTTTGTACTCCCAAATTGTGACTGGTAAAAATAGATTTTTTTGTACTTCTCAGAAATATCTATTGTTTATTAACTCATAAAAGTGTTTGTTGCAGAGAAAACCTGTTCATAAAAGGTTGACTTATGGCTTGGAAAGTTGGACTGAATTGTAGCCAACACCACAATTACCTCCATCCACCCACTGCCACTGGATTAAAATAAAAGCTTAGGCAAAGACAAACCCAAGTCCCAACTTGAACTGTTAACAAACCAAACAAAGTTATAAAGTTTCCTTGAACAAAGTTATAAAGTTTCCTTGAACAAAGTTATAAAGTTTCCTTGAACAAACCCAACTCACAAGGTAAACACCGTCAGCAAAAACAAATCTCCACTGTGTGCCCTTCACACAGGTTATTTGCGCTGAAAGCGCCACATTCGGTAAAGAGTCTCTGCAATTAATTTATTGTAACATCGCAACACAACAGCCACAGCGTAGAGGCTGGGGAATATAATATAGAGCGCTGACGGCTGACGGTCTGCTAACCCCCTCCTCCCCCACCCTGGGTCAACAACTTGATGGCTGACGGACAGCTACCCCCTCCTCCCCACTCAACAACTTTTTGGAAATACGCCACTGGATTTGCTCCCCCCCCCCCCCCCACAACCCACGGATCCTCCCCTGACTGATTTTGTCATTAGTCCTTGATTTAAAATAAAATAAAAATAGAGATAGACGAATTGTAGTTCCTGATGACCTTGTCATACCTCATGAGTTTCAAACTGATCGTTCCAAAACTCTTTCTTTGGTAGTGTTCTGATTTTTTAGGTAGGGTCACTTAACGTGACCTGGTGACCTGACCTGACAACATGACCCTGACATCAAATTTAGTCAGAAGATGCAAAAGAGATGTATCAATAGCTGTGCCAAATTTCATGGCGCTGCATGGAACGGTTCCGAAGATATCGACCTGAGAGACTGACGAGAGTACAACTATTGGGAGTACAAATGTAATTAGAGTAGGTCCCTATGCCACAACACAGTGTGACCTACTCCAATTGCCCCACCAATTATTCTCCCGCCTCAGAAAGAGAACAAGTACTCTGTAAAAGAGTAACAATTACTTTTCTGACGGCAAAACGCACTGGGATGCTGTTATCTCTGTAACATGTTGACTCACATTTGTGACGTCAGAAGCCTATTCGGTTTTGATCAATCGACTAGCTTGATTGAGAGCTGTACCAGTATAGATAGCCATTAGCTCCCTTGTACCTGTGACGCTTGCCATTCGCTCATAGAATAGTAGCGAGTAGTGAAACAACAGCCTTTGTCATTGTTTGTTGTTGACACACACACAGCACACACATGAGTTGTGATTACTGATTATTGTGGGGGTTGATCTCACAGTGGGTATTTTTTTTTTAGTAGCATTGAAATAATTTTAATTATATGATATGAAGGCCTGTTCGTGATTTGAAATGTTATTCAGTTGGAGAGCCAGACTGGAAAAAAACCCACTAAAAGTGACTCATTTTACATGGACACATTTCCTGGTTATGACCGCCAGGCCCCATGTTGATGTAACGGTTTCTGGCATTGTTCTGAATTGGTGTCCTAAAAAAGAAAATGTGTGCTTAGGTAGGTATACATTGCTTTTCTGCATAAATGCACAGGTACTTACCAAGAATTGTCAGCACATTTTGGATCTGGGGAATTTAGTTTTGTAGTTTATCATTCATCATTATTCATTAGTATATCAGTATTATTTTTGGCCTACCATCAGGTTATTTTTGTACTCTTTGTTTGCGAAGATATGTACTCCTCCACAAACAAAAAAAGTAGAATCCCACCCTGCACTAATGTCTACCATAGCCTCCTCCGAAAAACCACCTTTCATTTCAGAGCAGTTCGGAGGAGGTTTGAGGCAAACTTGGAAGAGCTTAGAAGGTTTGGATGAGCCACGGGAACAATCATTTTAATTTGGAGGAGCTTTGAGGAGGTTAGAGGAGCCAATGGAACAGACCCATAATGATTCCAGGCTCTAGTAGGTACTGTCGGTGGCAGTGTTGGATTTTCATTTCATGACCTGGTCCCATAGAGTAAAAAATCCATAGGTGGAAAGTAAAATTGTATTGTCAGGCAAGTTAAGATTTTCATTTTTGTTTTAATTATTTTACTTGGAAAGTAAATATCCTGATTTGTAATAGATATTAAATCCTTCTGAGGAAAATTGAATGATATTTTAACTACAATGTCAGTAAGATCAGGCGAAAAGAGAGCAAATGTCATGAACAAATATGCAGAAAACAAAATTCTTTGGACCCAAAAAGTCCAGAAAATGGTCCAAATTCGAA
>JAXIVJ010002407.1:80000-110461 GCA_036785665.1 Chirona hameri
CCCAAAATTAGCCGATTTTAAGTATTCAATTTATAGTTTGCAAAATGAGGTCTAGGCTAGTGCCGCCGCTGATTGGCTGTCAGCTGACTTTTTCCGCCAATCCCACTTTGTCAGCCAATCAGCGCGGTCTATGGCTCAATAATGATGTCATCATCCCAAATTTTAAAAAAAACTTATTTTTATGTTTGGTGACTTTTCGAGAGAGAAAAAATATCACCATCGTTTTCAGCAGCACTTACTTCATATTTCCGACTACAACCAGCATATATTTGACAACTTTCAGAAAGGTGAACATTCCCTTTAACCCGCGCCACGCTGGAGGTGGCAGAATCTCCCCCCCCCTCCGGATTTTCTTAATACTTGAAAACAATGATAGATAACGATGTCAATCTTGCAGTACATTATGGTGCATCAATTCTACGTCTTATCACAATATTTAAATGCAAATAGTGAAGTACTTTGGGAGGTAATAACGTTTTAATCACGTCATGTCATGTCATTGTTGGTGGAAGAACATTAAATGTTTGAAAAATTGTAGAAATTCGAGTTTTGAAGCAAATTACAAATACAAAAATGTCGAAAGAGAGTAAATGACATTATATTCAAAATAGCTATCTCGGATTTTCGAAATGTTGAGTTTTTTACTCCCAAAAATGAAAAATACACCTTTTGTTTCGTTGTCGAAAACTTATGTATGGTTGTTTACAACATAGAACATTATGTACTGTTTAAATTATGTGGGCCCCCCATGGCCATGAGAGCCCCTCTGATCCATCCCCCCCCGCCCACCCTTCCCCCTGGACGAAATCCTCCCTACGCCCCTGGCAACCAACAGCATGCAAAACATTACAAATAGTGTTTTAACATAAAATAATACAAGTAGCTTACTCTATAGACTATAGATATTGGGAAATATCTTTGTGTCGGGCTTCTTGTCATCCAAATATTTGTATTCGTGTGTTGCTGACTTGCCATTATTTTTTATTTGGATGATATTATGATTTGGAGTATATGGTTCCTGTGTAGAACAGTGCGTGTACTGATTTCAGTTATTTGCCTTGCAAGTTGCAAGATTGGTGGTTCTTGAATAGGTTGTTGTTTCTCTTCCCATTGTTATTGGCTATATATTGTTTAAACCCTCGCCCTGCGGGGGGGGGGGGGGGCTGGACAGCCCCTCCCCCCTGAGGTTTTTTCTTGAATAACTTTTTAACACATTCGGCGTATCTTGCTGACATTTTCAGTAGCTGAGATTTACAACAATTATACGTATGCTGTAAAATGTCATTGAAATTGGTTAAAGTAGTTAGGGAAATAATGAATGTTTTGATGACGTCATGTTGGTGGAAAAAACAATAAATGTTTGCAAAAAATCATAGAAAACAGAGTTTTGAAGCAAATTGCAAACGCAATTCAGCAAAGATAGAAATGGCATTTTCTTTAAAATGGCAATCTAGAATTTCCAAAATTTTGTTTTTTTTACCCAATTTTTTGTCTAAATCACCACAAAATTAAAAATTGTCATAGATGCTAGAAAAACCAGAATATATGTGAGAGAACTGAGTATGGACAATACCCAAGCCAAATTTCAAAGTAATATCTCTATTTTTGACTGAGTGATGGCTCTTTAAGTATAAGAAACTCTGAACTCATGACGTCATTTTTTTCATTTTTTTAAAAACTTTTTGACAAGATACGAACAAATAATTACCTTTTCTGTATTTCTGAGACAAAACTGGTCTAGGAACATGCCTTTTTATTTACGTTTATCAATTTTAATTATCAAATTTAATCAAATTAATATTAATCAAATTATCAAAAAGGCTATCCCGAATTATTGGAAATTGTGGTTTTTGACCCCCCCCCCCCCTCCAAAAAAAAACTTTTTTTACAAATACCCTCAAAATACAATTTGAAAACATTAAACAAAAACTGGAACAAATGTTGGAGACACATGGGGACAATACCCAACCAAATTTAAAAGCAATATCTTTATTTTTGACTGACTTATGGCTCCCTAAGTATGAGTATGAGTAACTCATGACGTCATATTTTGAAATTGCGTTTTTTTTTCTTTTAGTGACCAGATACAAACAAATAAATGCCAGCACTGTATTTCTGAGACAAAACTGGTCACACAACATGCCCTTTTTTATTTAGATTTATCAATGATTTTTTTTTGACATTTTGTGACCTGACCTTGAACTGTATGGGGGTCAGGTTGTGAAAATGGCTGCTACTATCGAATTCTCCGTATAAAATAACCCATAAAACACGTGTCGAATGGCTTTCGTAGATCTCTTGCCAATAGTAACCTGACCTTGACCTTTGTCTACAATTTTACTTTCGCTTATGCGAGAGATGCATTATACCTTTGAGAGTACTTTGTGCGATAATAGTCGCAATATAAGGCCTAAGATGGAAAGTATGGCACAAACTCAAATACCTCGATGTTGACCTTTGACCTGACCGTGACCGGACATGTGACCTCAATTTGAAACTTTCGAGTATGCTTTAGATTCGTCTCATTGGGTCTGTTCCGGTGGCACCTCCAACTTGCTCTAACTGCCTCTAACCTCCTCAAAGTTCCTCCAGTCGTTCCCGTGGCTGCGCCAAGTTGCTCCAAGCTCATCCAACTTCGCCCGAAACATCCTCTAAACTCCTCCAACTTGCTCCCGAAATCGAGGTGGGACAACCAGAGGAGATCGGAGGAGTGCATTTATGGCGCGGCTGACACATTTGTTAATGTCAACAGATGCCCAACCATGGACGCAAACAGCTGATACTTCCTCTAAACACCTCCGATCGTTCCCGTGGCGGCTCCCACACGGCTGTTCTGGGCTGCTCCAAGTTGTTTTAAACTCCTCCCAGGGGGCGCCACTGGAACAGACCCATTGAGAGCCTTCGAATGCCGCCTTGCACGTCTCGCTGCGATCATTGGTTCTCGGAAGGTAACCAGGGGGGGGGGGGGGCAAAAACGCCCCTCGCCCCCACCCCCAGCCAGTGGCGTTTGGCTGAGACCCCAGCCAATGCCGGGTTAAAGGAAATAGTTCACCTTCAACATGGGTTTTGAACTGAAATAGCAGTTTTGTAGCCCGTGTTGAGAAATCCTTATCTGGAACTTTTCTTGGCTGAAAAGACTCTCCTGCCGAAGATATTTGACTTTTTGGCGAAGGAATACGGCGCATATATGATGTACCGTACCGTCTGAAAGTGCCAGCACTGCCATGGAGCATGCGCAGACCAATAACGCACACCATAAAATACATAATTTACAACCTTCTGTCCTGAATTGGCGCGATGTGGGACCATTTTTAAAAAGAAAAAAAGAAACTATTAAAAAATATAATAAAATCGTGTTCTGAAGAGAGAGAAAAAATCCGAAGGTGAACTATTTCCTTTAAGAGAACTTTACACTACTTTCAGACATGATCCATCAGGCGTATTAAATTACTTTATCAAAATTGTCTTGATTAAAAATGTGCTTACTGCAGCAAAAGTAATTAAGATCTTATATTCTCTTAGTTGCATCATATGCATACACTATTTCACTTTGTGTATACTAATTTGTAGCTATTTTGTATTCGGTGTGCTTGAATCTAGTGACTAAGCTGTGCATGGTGTGAAATGTTAAGCCTACCTATATATTGAACTATGTGTTTATGACCCATGCAAGTTTGTACAATAAGAGATAATTGCAAGTTAGACCTGACCTGTGTTACATGTGAAGTTGCTGTTTGTGATTGCATAAGTGTATGCAAACATTTAATTGTAGTTATATAATAAACAGTAACCTGCCATTGGCACTGTACCTACTGGTTGTTGAAGCTGTTTTTCACATCTTGGTTTCATTTCCTGATGCCAAATTCTTCTACTTGTTTATCACCCAAGATTCCATGCCAAAATGATTGCAAATATTTGTATAATGGTCAACACTATGAATGTCTTCAAGAGTTGTGTGATAGCTTGCATGTCTTTTCACAGCTAAGTTTGTGATATGTGAGGCTGTGACGTGGCGACGTTGTCTGTTGTTTCAGGCTCCCCTGAGAGGCCGGCGCCATGTCGCGCGCCATGATACCCAGCCAGCAGAAGGTGGCGGAGAAGCTGAGCATCCTCAATGACCGCGGCGTGGGCATGCTCACCCGCATCTACAACATCAAGAAGGCGTGCAGCGACGCCAAGTCGAAGCCGTCGTTCCTGTCGGAGAAGTCGCTCGAGTCGACGCTGAAGCAGATCGTGCGGAAGTTCCCGAACGTGGACGCCAAGAGCCTGCAGTCCATCTCGGGCATCCGTACCGACATCATCAAGTCGTTGTCGCTTTACTACTTCACATTCGTGGACTTGCTCGACTTCAAGGACCATGTCTGTGAGTTGCTCACAACCATCGACGCGCTGCAGATCCAGCTGGACATCACGCTCAACTTCGACCTCGCCAAGGGCTACCTGGATCTGGTCAGCACGTATGTCTCCCTCATGATCCTGCTGTCGCGCGTCGACGACCGCAAGGCCGTGCTGGGCTTATTCAATGCGGCACACGAGCAGGCGCACAACCAGAGCGACCCGAGCTTCCCGCGGCTCGGCAACATGATCATCGAGTACGACCCGCCTCTGAAGAAACTCTCTGAGGAGTTCATCCCACACGCCAAGGTGCTCTACTCGGCGCTGCACTCGCTGAAGGACGTGTTCCCGCGGCGGAACCTGTCCGCCGACCAGTGGCGCGCCGGCAAGATGCTGAGTCTGACGGCGAGCCCGGCGCAGATGCTGAACCCGGCGCAGACGGACACGATGCCGTGCGAGTACCTGTCGCTGGAGACGATGGAGCGCTGGATCATCTTCTGCTGCCTGCTCTGCCACCAGTACCTGACACAGCCGGTCGCTATGGACCTCTGGATCAACGCGCTACAGTCCAGCTGGGTGACCACGCTCTTCCGTGATGAGACCATCTTCATCCACTCATATGTGCAGGCCTTCTTCGAGTCCATCAAGGGCTACGGCAAGCGCATCGCCGAGGTGAAGGAGTGCTTCAACCTGGCGGTTGCCAACGCTGGTCATATGCATCGCGAGCGGCGCAAGTTCCTGCGCTCGGCGTTGCGTGACCTCGGTCTGATCCTCCACGATCAGCCCGGTCTGCTGGGGCCGAAGGCGCTTTTTGTGCTGATGGCGCTGTGCTTTGCGCGTGACGAGGTCACCTGGCTGCTGCGCCACAACGAGAACCCGCCGCCGCGCACCGGCAAGGCCAAGACGGCCGATGACCTCACCGACCGGCAGCTGCCCGAGCTGCTCTTCCAGGTGGAGGTGCTGCGCGCGTGTGTGCGCAAGTACAACCAGGTGCTGCAGCGCTACTACGTGCAGTACCTGTGCGGCTACGACGCGATCGCGCTGAGTCACGCCATCCAGCAGCTGCAGATGTGCCCCGAGGACGAGAACACGATCCTGTCATCCATCTGCAGCACCATCACCAACCTGAACGTCAAGCAGGTGGAAGAGGCGGACATGTTTGATTTCCGCGCGCTGCGCCTCGACTGGTACCGCCTGCAGGCGTACACGTCCGTCGCCAAGACGCCGCTCAGCCTGCAGGACAACCGCGAGCTGGCGCACCTGCTCAACACCGTCGTCTTCCACACCAAGATGGTCGACTTCCTCGACGAGATCCTCGTGGAGACGTCCGACCTGAGCACCTTCTGCTTCTTCAGCCGGCTGTTCGAGGATCATTTCAAGATGTGTCTCGAGTTCCCGGCACAGAACCGCTACATCGTCTGCTTCCCGCTCATCTGCGGACACTTCCAGAACTGCACTCACGAGCTATGCCCCGAGGAGCGGCACCACATCCGTGAGCGTTCCCTCTCCATCGTCAACATGTACCTGGACGAGATGGCCAAGGAGGCCAAGAACATCATCACGACCATCTGCGACGAGCAGTGCAGCCTCAGTGACAAGCTGCTGCCCAAAAACTGCGCGCGAATGATCGTGGAGGCCGTCAACAAGAAGAAGAAGGACAAAAGCAAGAAGGCGGCGCCTGAATGCGGCAAACCTGGCACAGAGACGTACCGGCGTACGCGCGAGGACCTCACCATCATGGACAAACTGCACATGGCGCTGACGGAGCTGTGCTATGCCATCAACTACTGTTCCGCTATCCACGTGTGGGAGTACACGTTCGCGCCACGCGAGTACCTGCACCAGCACCTGGAGAGCAGGTTTGCGCGCGCACTCGTCGGCATGGTGATGTACAACCAGGAGACCAACGAGATCGCCAAGCCGTCCGAGCTGCTAGCCAGCGTGCGCGCCTACATGAGCATCCTGCAGAGCGTGGAGAACTACGTCCACGTCGACATCACGCGCGTCTTCAACCACATCCTGCTGCAGCAGACGCAGCAGCTGGACAGTCATGGCGAGAAGACGATAACAGCGCTGTACACCACCTGGTACTCTGAGGTACTGCTGAGGCGCGTGTCGGCTGGCCGCATATGCTACTCGCCCAGCCAGCGGGTGTTCGTGTCGTTACAGTCCGACCCGGCGCTGCCCTCGGCCGAGGAGTTCACCGACGTCACCGAGCTGCGCTCGCTGGCAGAGCTGATCGGCCCGTACGGCATGAAGACTCTCAACGAGACGCTGGTCTGGCTGGTGACCAGTCAGGTACAGGAGCTGAAGAAACTAGTGGCCGCTAACAGGGATGTGCTGATAGCGCTGCGCACCAACTTCGACAAGCCGGAGGCGATGAAGGAGCTGGTGAAGCGGCTGCAGAGCGTGGACACGGTGCTTCAGCGCATGACGATCGTGGGAGTGATCCTCTGCTTCCGGGACCTCTGCCAGGAGGCGCTGCAGGACGTGCTGACGGAGCGGATCCCGTTCCTGCTGTCCTCCGTGGATGACTTCCAGCAGCACATGCCCGTCAACGGCGACTCGCTGCTGGAGAGCACCCGGCTGAAGGTGGTCAGCGAGATGGCCGCGGCGGCCGGACTCAACTGCAAGGTGGACTCGGTGCTGGTGAACCTGCTGAAGCCGGCGCAGAAGGCCGACAATTCGGAGGAGGAGTACCTGCTCTCCTGCCTGCTGATGGTGTTCGTCGCCGTGTCCATCCCGCGGCTGGCGCGCGACGACGGCTCGCACTACGTGGCCGCGCTCGAGGGCCACGCCAACAATACGCACTGCCTGGCCAACGCGGTCAACAGCGTGTTCGGCGCCCTGTTCAGCATCACCGGCCACGGCGACATCGAGGACCGGCTGAAGGAGTTCCTGGCGCTGGCCAGCTCCAGCCTGCTGCGGCTGGGCCAGGAGCAGGAGAAGGAGGCGACCAAGCACCGTGACTCCGTCTACCTGCTGCTGGATCAGATCGTGCAGGCCAGCCCGTTTCTCTCCATGGACCTGATGGAGTCGTGCTTCCCGTACGCGCTGCTGCGCATGTCCTACCACTCGGTCTACAAGGGCGACAACGTGCACCACACATCCTGAGTGCCGCTCATGGGGTCAGACTTCAGGGGCGCCCCGGGTGCCCTAAGGGACGGGTCGTGAATTCTGGCTCGGTGAGCGATAGAGCGCATTTAACGTGCGACGCGAGCGATCCTGCGGTCGGCTGGCTTTGCTCGTGCGATTGCGCCCCGTGGGTCATTCGGTGCATCTGGTGCACTCGCCTGGGTGGTATGTTTAGCGCATCTGGCGTTGCGGGTGGTCTTCAAGCGTGCTTTGCTGACGTCGTTATTTTTATGAGACGGCCCGCCGCCGGCTTAGTATGAACATGGCTGACAGTGTTGGGAAGAGACGCAGAAGAGCAGAGTTGGCCACGCGCAGAGCTTTTGTGCTTTGTTTGAATGCGTATTTTAGTCTATCGTTTTGTGAGGTATGCCACCGATTTTCAGCCGTTTTATTTCTGCTTCCGACGCGGTTGTGTATATATTGCGTGGCCCGGAGAATGATCAAGGAATCGAAGCAGAGTTGGTGTGTATTTATATACGAGATTCGCTGCCGTAGACGGTTAGGGGGGTGGCCGTCCCCAAACGTCGTACCCTGCCATTCCTGGCATTGATGAACTGTTCTCTTGTCAGAGGTTAACGCACACTGTGTTGTGAGACATGCGTGTGCGCATGTGTACCGCAACATCTGCGATTCCACCTGTATGTTACGGCTTTTGTTACTGTCGTACTTTGTCTTCATCTCGCCGCATCCTCGGCCTGGGGGCGTGTCCTGTGGTAGGAGGCATGCCGTGGTTCTCACCATACACATGTATCATCCATTGACTCCTGCAGCAGGAATACACATACGATCGTGTTTAACGCATCTAGTTAAGTCATTCTTGTGTTATCGATTCCAATATCGTTGCCCTGCAACAGTGTTACACAGTGGATCAATTCAACCTTTATTTGCCACTATCGAACTGGACATTTGTTGCATGTGCTACAATAAAAACGCTTAATACATTGGTCGTATAAATATGCTGTACATCGTAACCACCAGCGCAATTTACAGTCACTGTTGGGCCTCGCGCCCATGGTTCAGAGCACTCGTGCTAAAGTATCACAGTCGGTGAGAGAAGGCGACGAGGCAGTGCTATCTGAGCAGCAACAGGACGTCTGTGCACCACTGCGTACCGTCAGCGGAGATTGAGAGCATGGCATCAAACACCCCTTCACTCATGATTGGTATACATGATCCAGTGAGTGCGGCGGGACGGGACAGGGATCTCGGTCCCAACCCCACGATAGCCCGCTCTTCTGCCTTAGCGCTGACATGCCCTGCCTGAGAGAGAGAGACACACACTATCACAGGCTGGTTGCTTATGCCAGCCGGTGCCCTGTTATCTTCCACCAGCCGTGGCCGGGCGGCACGTTTTCTGTACCCCCCCCCCCCCCCTCCGTTGGTGGTAACGTAGCGCTTCCTGCACAGTCGCCCGGCGCGACAGGGCTGAGCCGCTGCGTGGACGTTTCGCTGCCGTAGACAGCTGGAGTTTCTCCCGACCCGGACATGCCAGATATATGTATGGGACAAACCCTGCCAATCTCATTTTTCGGCTTATTTTATGGCAATCTGAGCTTGGGGAAATTGCATTGTCTTGAGCTTATGTCATCTACTTTGCACTATTATTGCACTTTCGACCTTTCAACCCGAACTCTGTGTGTCGTCTGCAGCCGCATGTAGAGTAACGGGCGCTCACTTTCTCAGACATTTCCCCAACGCCAAGTGTCTGGCAACAAACGTCAACACAGGACCCCTTTGATGGAAGCTATATGAAACTTGTTCAGATATTGAGCTCATATGCTATCTAAGACACTTGAACTAGCTTGATTACAGTAGGCTGTCCTCTTCCTACTCCGGATTGCACTCACGACATATCTCTGAAGGTTAAGGATTGAAGGTGTTAAGTCTTTCCCCGTACGGGCGACCCTGGATCTCTCGACATATTTCCGAGTCACTATCTTGTCTGAAACGTGTACCTGCTCTCCACATTCCTGAGTCCCCACTGTGTGCTCTCAAAGAGCTCCTACTTTTGATCAACAAGCCCTGTCCCAAGCCCATCGGAGTTCCGCCCCATCAGACCTTTGCCAGTCACGCGTTCCCTTACACTGTGCGGCGCTATCCCCAGCTCTTCTCTGGCCTACTTCCCCAGGCCAGCGCCCTTCCCTCCCCTCTGCCAGGACGTCCGTCCCAGGTCGGGACATCACCCCATGCCTCAGCCGTGTCTCAGGACGGCACCTGAGCTTCCTCAGGACGACACCTGAGCTGTCTCAGGACGGCAACTGAGCTGCCTCAGGACAGCATCTGAGCTTCCTCAGGACACCTGAGCTGCCTCAGGAAGGCACCTGCGCTGTCTCAGGAAGGCACCTGAGCGGTACACTGGAGCGTGTCTAGCCCCGTCAGTACCACTCTCCGAGATCAAATCGACGGTCGCTTGCCGATCGTGCGCTCTCAGCTCCAGTTGAGCTTCACCATGGCCGTGGGCTGCTCCCGGAGCAGACTGACGTTCCACACCGGCTCCCGCTTGTTCAGCGGCTGGAACAACAGAAACACGCGATCATGGTCGTCACACAATAGCCGCACATCAACACGCGTCACTGCGATGCTGTCTGAAACAGTTCAGTGCGAGATGTGGTTCATTAAGTTCGCTGACGATGCCACATGATTCATTCATATTGAGTGTATTGCAAGGTTCACCGACGCTGGTAACTCAAGATAATCTAAATCAGCCTGTCACCATAACAGCCTTACGCGCGCGCGTGTGTGTGTGTGTATTTCTCAGCCAGGCCTGTCCCAGAGCACTCACCCGTGGCAGGTAGTCGTACGTGTCGAGCATGTTCCGCACGGCGTTCATCACATTGTGGTGACGGGAGATGCCGGGGATTTTCAGCGTGGCCCAGTAGTCCGAGTACCACTTCATGCGTGTGCACGGGTCGGAGCGGATCGGGTGCGCCAGCATGTCGGCCGTCACACGGAACCCGGCTGAGGGACCGAGGGGAGATACGTCATGTGGTCAGATGTCAGGTTAGATGTTATGTCGGCCGTAACCTGGAACCCGGCTGAGGGACCGAGGGGAGATACGTCATGTGGTCAGATGTCAGGTTAGATGTTATGTCGGCCGTAACCTGGAACCCGGCTGAGGGACCGAGGGGAGATACGTCATGTGGTCAGATGTCAGGTTAAATGTTATGTCGGCCGTAACCTGGAACCCGGCTGAGGGACCGAGGGGAGATATGGTTAGTGTCGTCAGATGTCAGGTTAAATGTTATGTCGGCCGTAACCTGGAACCCGGCTGAGGGACCGAGGGGAGATATGGTTAGTGTCGTCAGATGTCAGGTTAAATGTTATGTCGGCCGTAACCTGGAACCCGGCTGAGGGACCGAGGGGAGATATGGTTAGTGTGGTCAGATGTCAGGTTAGATGTTATGTCGGCCATAACCTGGAACCCGGCTGGGGGACCGAGGGGAGATACGTCATGTGGTCAGATGTCAGGTTAGATGTTATGTCGGCCGTAACCTGGAACCCGGCTGAGGGACGGAGGGGAGATACGTCATGTGGTCAGATGTCAGGTTAGATGTGATGTCGGCCGTCACCTGGAACCCGGCTGAGGGACCGAGGGGAGATACGTCATGTGGTCAGATGTCAGGTTAAATGTTATGTCGGCCGTCACCTGGAACCCGGCTGAGGGACGGAGGGGAGATACGTCATGTGGTCAGATGTCAGGTTAGATGTGATGTCGGCCGTCACCTGGAACCCGGCTGAGGGACCGAGGGGAGATACGTCATGTGGTCAGATGTCAGGTTAAATGTTATGTCGGCCGTCACCTGGAACCCGGCTGAGGGACCGAGGGGAGATACGTCATGTGGTCAGATGTCAGGTTAAATGTTATGTCGGCCGTCACATGGAACCCGGCTGAGGGACCGAGGGGAGATACGTCATGTGGTCAGATGTCAGGTTAAATGTTATGTCGGCCGTAACCTGGAACCCGGCTGGGGGACCGAGGGGAGATACGTCATGTGGTCAGATGTCAGGTTAGATGTTATGTCGGCCGTCACCTGGAACCCGGCTGAGGGACCGAGGGGAGATATGGTTAGTGTGGTCAGATGTCAGGTTAGATGTTATGTCGGCCGTCACCTGGAACCCGGCTGAGGGACCGAGGGGAGATATGGTTAGTGTGGTCAGATGTCAGGTTAAATGTGATGTCGGCCGTAACCTGGAACCCGGCTGGGGGACCGAGGGGAGATACGTCATGTGGTCAGATGTCAGGTTAGATGTTATGTCGGCCGTCACCTGGAACCCGGCTGAGGGACGGAGGGGAGATATGGTTAGTGTGGTCAGATGTCAGGTTAGATGTGATGTCGGCCGTAACCTGGAACCCGGCTGGGGGACCGAGGGGAGATACGTCATGTGGTCAGATGTCAGGTTAGATGTTATGTCGGCCGTAACCTGGAACCCGGCTGAGGGACGGAGGGGAGATATGGTTAGTGTCGTCAGATGTCAGGTTAGATGTTATGTCGGCCGTCACCTGGAACCCGGCTGAGGGACGCGGAGGGGAGATACGTCATGTGGTCAAAAGGAAAACGTGCAGCTGGAGAGAGTCAGACGGAGTCAGGGGGGGGGGGGCAGGTCAACAAGAGGCATGTTCTGCATTCACGTTTGTTAATATGCTGATGTACTACCGTCAACTACCGCATCAACATACGGGTGACAATACTATGTAATAAAGACAATAGTCAGAACAAATAGTAACAAGGATTATGCATTCAGTGCAGCTGAGTTTTATAACTACCGCCTCCTAACAATGCCCTGCAGATATGACCACACTATACCGCACTGCCTATTCAAAACACCGTCCACAAATGCTGATATGTATACCGCACTGCCTATTCAAAACACCGTCCACAAATGCTGATACCATAACAAAATATAAGGAATAAGCAAAGGAAATCTGTTTCGTCTTCCATAATTTGTTACGCTCCCTTTGCGCATATCGTGACCGACAGTAGGATAGCTGTGACTGTAACCTCCTGTCGCCTCACCTCATACATCCTCGCTGTCAGCGCCCAGCCCAGAGACGCGTCACAAAACGGCACTGCCTACATAAAGAGCCCCGCCACCGGCTAACATTCCCGATGGCATCATCCAACCGGGCGATCAGTGCCGGAACCAGAGGCGTGCAAAACAACGGGACGGACGGGGTACGCTCGGCTGCAGGCCGCCCGACGGCCCCGACAATCGACATTCGCCCATGAAGCCAATCATGACGGAACTGGGACCCGGCAGCTAACGAGGTCCATTGTCGTGAGTGGCGAACTCCTTGTTAACATCTGCCCAGTGTGTGGAAGTGAGACAGAAGGGGAGATGATAGAGAGATTAGAGCTGCAGTTTTCAGTGTCCAGCGACTCTGGGAGTTCACAGCGGCCTGCTGCCCACGCTGCCCCGGCCGGCCCCGTGCCAGGAGGAAGGAGTGACGGAGAACCAGGACGGCTGTCAAGACAGGGCAGAGGCTGGCTGCAGACTCGGACTACCATACAGTTGGGAAGGCCGCGATCGGCCAGCTGGTGGTCAGCTTAACAGAGAACTTGGTGACCGGGTGAGTCAGTAAACTCAAATTAATTTAAGTTGACCAGTTAACTGGTCCGATTTCACGCTGCATGAATTCACAAGTTCGTACATCCGCCGACTCGGGTGGGTTTATAAAACGCCTCCTGTCGATTAAGTCAGTCAGGCAGCATGTGCGCTGTCAAGGGTTGCCAAGGACAGTCAAGGGTCTGGCGAGTCAGAGTCAAGGGTTTGTGCGTCGTGCTCACGTCTGACGAGTCAGAGTCAGAGTCAGGTGTTTGCGCGTCGTGCTCACGTCTGGCGAGTCAGAGTCAATGGTTTGCGCGGTGTAATCACGTCTGACCAGTCAGAGTCAGGGGTTTGCGCGTCGTGTTCACGTCTGGCGAGTCAGAGTCAGGGGTTTGCGCGGTGTGCTCACGTCTGACGAGACAGAGTCAAAGTCAAGGGTTTGTGCGGTGTGCTCACGTCTGACGAGTCAGAGTCAGGGGTTTGCGCGGTGTGCTCACGTCTGGCGAGTCAGAGTCAAGGGTTTGCGCGTTGTACTCACGTCTGGCGAGTCAGAGTCAGGGTCAGGGGGTTGCGCGTTGTACTCACGGCTGACCTCACGGGTCAGAGTCAGGGGTTTGCGCGTCGTGCTCACGTCTGGGAGTCAGAGTCAGAGTCAGGGGTTTGCGCGGTGTGCTCACATCTGGCGAGTCAGAGGCAGGGGTTTGCGCGGTGTGCTCGCGTCTGGCGAGTCAGAGTCAGAGTCAGGGGTTTGCGCGGTGTGCTCACGTCTGACGAGTCAGAGGCAGGGGTTTGCGCGGTGTGCTCGCGTCTGGCGAGTCAGAGTCAGGGGTTTGCGCGGTGTGCTCGCGTCTGGCGAGTCAGAGTCAGAGTCAGGGGTTTGCGCGGTGTGCTCACGTCTGGCGAGTAAGAGTCAGAGGTTTGCGTGGTGTACTCACGTCTGGCGAGTCAGAGTCAGGGGTTTGCGCGGTGTGCTCACGTCTGACGAGTCAGAGGCAGGGGTTTGCGCGGTGTGCTCGCGTCTGGCGAGTAAGAGTCAGAGGTTTGCGTGGTGTACTCACGTCTGGCGAGTCAGAGTCAGGGGTTTGCGCGGTGTGCTCACGTCTGACGAGTCAGAGGCAGGGGTTTGCGCGGTGTGCTCGCGTCTGGCGAGTCAGAGTCAGGGGTTTGCGTGGTGTGTTAACATCTGGCGAGTCAGAGTCAGGTGTTTGCGCGGTGTACTCACATCTGGCGAGTCAGAGTCAGGGGTTTGCGCGTCGTGCTCACGTCTGGGAGTCAGAGTCAGAGTCAGGGGTTTGCGCGGTGTACTCACGTCTGACGAGTCAGAGGCAGGGGTTTGCGCGGTGTGCTCGCGTCTGGCGAGTCAGAGTCAGGGGTTTGCGCGGTGTACTCACGTTTGGCGAGTCAGAGTCAGGGGTTTGCGCGGTGTGCTCGCGTCTGGCGAGTCAGAGTCAGGGGTTTGCGTGGTGTGTTAACATCTGGCGAGTCAAAGTCAGGTGTTTGCGCGGTGTACTCACATCTGGCGAGTCAGAGTCGGGTTTGCGCGGTGTGCTCGCGTCTGGCGAGTCAGAGTCAGGGGTTTGCACGGTGTGTTCACATCTGGCGAGTCAGTCATGGTTTACGCTGTGTGCTCACGTCTGGCGAGTCAGAGTCAGGGGTGTGTGCGGTGTGCTCACGTCTGGCGAGTCAGAGTCAGGGGTTTGCGCGGTGTACTCACGTCTGGCGAGTCAGGGTCAGGGGTTTGCGCGTCGTGCTCACGTCTGACGAGTCAGAGTCAAAGTCAGGGGTTTGCGCGTCGTGCTCACGTCTGGCGAGTCAGAGTCAGGGGTTTGCGCGGTGTACTCACGTCTGAAGAGTCAGAGTTAGGGGTTTGCGCGGTGTACTCACGTATGGCGAGTCAGAGTCAGGGGTTTGCGCGTCGTGCTCACGTCTGGCGAGTCAGAGTCAGGGGTTTGCGCGGTGTACTCACGTCTGAAGAGTCAGAGTCAGGGGTTTGCGCGGTGTACTCACGTATGGCGAGTCAGAGTCAGGGGTTTGCGCGTCGTGCTCGTCTGACGAGTCAGAGTCAGTCAGGGGTTTGCGCGGTGTACTCACGTCTGGCGAGTCAGAGTCAGGGGTTTGCGCGGTGTACTCACATCTGGTGAGTCAGAGTCAGAGTCAGGGGTTTGCGCGGTGTACTCACGTTTGGCGAGTCAGAGTCAGGGGTTTGCGCAGTGTGTTCACGTCTGGCGAGTCAGAGTCAGAGTCAGGGGTTTGCGCAGTGTACTCACGTCTGGCGAGTCAGAGTCAGAGTCAGGGGTTTGCGCGGTGTACTCACGTCTGGCGAGTCAGAGTCAGAGTCAGGGGTTTGCGCGGTGTACTCACGTCTGGCGAGTCAGAGTCAAGGGTTTGCGCGTCGTGCTCACGTCTGGCGAGTCAGAGTCAGGGGTTTGTGCGGTGTACTCACGTCTGGCGGGTCAGAGTCAGGAGTTTGCGCGGTGTACTCACGTTTGGCGAGTCAGAGTCAGAGTCAGGGGTTTGCGCGGTGTACTCACGTTTGGCGAGTCAGAGTCAGAGTCAGGGGTTTGCGCGGTGTACTCACGTTTGGCGAGTCAGAGTCAAATTCAGGGGTTTGCGCGGTGTACTCACGTTTGGCGAGTCAGAGTCAGGGTCAGGGGTATGCGCGGTGTACTCACGTCTGGCGAGTCAGAGTCAGAGTCAGGGTTGCGCGGTGCTCACGTCTGGCGAGTCAGAGTCAGAGTCATGGTCAGGGGTTTGCGCGGTGCTCACGTCTGGCGAGTCAGAGTCAGGGGTTTGCGCAGTGTACTCACGTTTGGCGAGTCAGAGTCAGGGGTTTGCGCGGTGTACTCACGTCTGGCGAGTCAGAGTCAGAGTCAGAGTCAGGGGTTTGCGCGGTGTACTCACGTTTGGCGAGTCAGAGTCAGGGGTTTGCGCGTCGTGCTCACGTCTGAAGTCAGTCAGGGGTTTGCGCGGTGTACTCACGTCTGGCGAGTCAGAGTCATAGTCAGGGGTTTGTGCGGTGCTCACGTCTGGCGAGTCAGAGTCAGAGTCAGGGGTTTGCGCGGTGTACTCACGTTTGACGAGTCAGAGTCAGGGGTTTGCGCGTCGTGCTCACGTCTGACGAGTCAGAGTCAGGGGTTTGCGCGGTGTACTCACGTCTGGCGAGGCCGCGAGTCAGAGTCAGAGTCAGGGGTTTGCGCGGTGCTCACGTCTGGCGTGTCAGAGTCAGAGTCAGGGGTTTGCGCGGTGTACTCACGTCTGGCGAGTCAGAGTCAGAGTCAGGGGTTTGCGCGGTGTACTCACGTTTGGCGAGTCAGAGTCAGAGTCAGGGGTTTGCGCGGTGTACTCACGTCTGGCGAGTCAGAGTCAGGGGTTTGCGCGGTGTACTCACGTCTGGCGAGTCAGAGTCAGAGTCGGGGGTTTGCGCGGTGTACTCACGTCTGGCGAGTCAGAGTCAGAGTCAGGGGTTTGCGCGGTGTACTCACGTCTGGCGAGTCAGAGTCAGGGGTTTGCGCGGTGTACTCACGTTTGGCGAGTCAGAGTCAGAGTCGGGGGTTTGCGCGGTGTACTCACGTCTGGCGAGTCAGAGTCAGGGGTTTGCGCGGTGTACTCACGTTTGGCGAGTCATAGTCAGAGTCAGGGGTTTGCGCGGTGTACTCACGTCTGGCGAGTCAGAGTCAGAGTCGGGGGTTTGCGCGGGGTACTCACGTTTGGCGAGTCAGAGTCAGAGTCAGAGTCAGGGGTTTGCGCGGTGTACTCACGTCTGGCGAGTCAGAGTCAGAGTCAGGGGTTTGCGCGGTGTAATCACGTCTGGCGAGTCAGAGTCAGAGTCAGGGGTTTGCGCGGTGTACTCACGTCTGGCGAGTCAGAGTCAGAGTCAGGGGTTTGCGCGGTGTATTCACGTCTGGCGAGTCAGAGTCAGAGTCGGGGGTTTGCGCGGGGTACTCACGTTTGGCGAGTCAGAGTCAGAGTCAGGGGTTTGCCCGGTGTACTCACGTTTGGCGAGTCAGAGTCAGGGGTTTGCGCGGTGTACTCACGTTTGGCGAGTCAGAGTCAGAGTCAGGAGTTTGCGCGGTGTACTCACGTCTGGCGAGTCAGAGTCAGAGTCAGGGGTTTGCGCGGTGTACTCACGTCTGGCGAGTCAGAGTCAGGGGTTTGCGCGGTGTACTCACGTTTGGCGAGTCAGAGTCAGAGTCAGGAGTTTGCGTGGTGTACTCACGTTTGGCGAGTCATAGTCAGAGTCGGGGGTTTGCGCGGTGTACTCACGTTTGGCGAGTCAGAGTCAGAGTCAGGGGTTTGCGCGGTGTACTCACGTCTGGCGAGTCAGAGTCAGGGGTTTGCGCGGTGTACTCACGTTTGGCGAGTCAGAGTCAGAGTCAGGAGTTTGCGCGGTGTACTCACGTCTGGCGAGTCAGAGTCAGAGTCAGGGGTTTGCGCGGTGTACTCACGTCTGGCGAGTCAGAGTCAGAGTCGGGGGTTTGCGCGGTGTACTCACGTCTGGCGAGTCAGAGTCAGAGTCGGGGGTTTGCGCGGTGTACTCACGTCTGGCGAGTCAGAGTCAGAGTCGGGGGTTTGCGCGGTGTACTCACGTCTGGCGAGTCAGAGTCAGAGTCGGGGGTTTGCGCGGTGTACTCACGTCTGGCGAGTCAGAGTCAGAGTCAGAGTCAGGGGTTTGCGCGGTGTACTCACGTTTGGCGAGCCGTCTGTTGGGCAGCATTTCTGCCGGCACCACCGGGTTCACCTGCAGCCGCGGGAAGGGCCGGGCACACATGGCCGGCTGCTGGTCACGGCCGTCACAGTCGGCGTACCCGTCCTCTCCGTCCTCCTCGTCCTCCTCGTCATAGTCCTCACTGCAGCCCGGCGTGCTGAGGACAGGGACAGGCGCCGGGCTCAGCAGAGGACAGATGGTACACCGACACCCACAGACAGTAACACACACCTAGGACACCAAGGGTATTTCATGACCAGATGGAGCTACCAAGTAGTGTTTGACACTGCAATATAGCAAGTAGCATACAAGGAAAGGACTTCCATCAAAAATGCATTTATATCATGCATACAAACAGGAGTAAAGATGAAATAACTCAACAAGACAGGCTCAAAAATGAAACATAATGAATTTTGCATATAACAAAATTAGAGAACAAGTATGATTCCGAAAGAAAAATCGATACTATTTTAGTGTCAACTTGCACTCAAAAACGCACCTATACAGAAATACGATATATAACATCAGTTAAGCACACTGCGCAATGCGCATTGATAAATGCATATCATATAGCCATAGCTATTGTATGACTATGCTGTTGGAACCATGGCCTGTGTTACAAAGATACTGGAAAGCTATTAACTAGTTGATATTATGATAAAAGTCCATGCAAATGATCAATGCCTACAACAAAGAGGATTAACGTATTCACGTCAATACTCGTACATGCGCATGCATTCCGGATTGAGCGGCCACTACGCCTTTTCCCGGTACACAACTGGAAGATACATTTCCCTTCACCAAATTGCAATAGTGCATGTGAAAAGAGCACTCCAGCGCGGCGACTATCCTTCCACCTCCTTTGCCTGCCAGTGCGGTTTAGGGATCATCAAGTGCGACTGCGCCTGATCTAACATGCCTTTTGCCCTTTACATTCCTCCCTCTCTGGCGTCTCCTCCTCCTCCCCAGTGGCAGCGTTTCTTTCTACTGTCAAGTGCCTAATGACCACTTCGTGTTCCCCCTCCCGCTGGCCGTGCTGGCTCTCTCACATCCTTTCCTCCCTGCCGCTTCTCCTTCCTTATAATTATGTTATCCAGGGGATCCCTGCCTATTCAACCTCTCCATTAGTTGCCACCGTCTGCGCCATCCCTGACCCCCCGTCATCCCCTCCACTGAGGCCGTTACCCTCCTCTCCACCCTCCCTCTGCCCCATCCCTGACCCCCCGTCATCCCCTCCACTGAGGCCGTTACCCCCTCTCCACCCATCCCTCTGCCCCATCCCTAACACCCCGTCATCCCCTCCACTGAGGCCGTTACCCTCCTCTCCACCCTCCCTCTGCCCCATCCCTGACCTCCCGTCATCCCCTCCACTGAGGCCGTTACCCCCCTCTCCACCCTCCCTCTGCCCCATCCCTGACCCCCCGTCATCCCCTCCACTGAGGCCGTTACCCCCTCTCCACCCATCCCTCTGCCCCATCCCTAACACCCCGTCATCCCCTCCACTGAGGCCGTTACCCTCCTCTCCACCCTCCCTCTGCCCCATCCCTGACCCCCCGTCATCCCCTCCACTGAGGCCGTTACCCCCTCTCCACCCATCCCTCTGCCCCATCCCTAACACCCCGTCATCCCCTCCACTGAGGCCGTTACCCCCCTCTCCATCCTCCCTCTGCCCCATCCCTGACCCCCAGTCATCCCCTCCACTGAGGCCGTTACCCCCTCTCCACCCATCCCTCTGCCCCATCCCTAACACCCCGTCATCCCCTCCACTGAGGCCGTTACCCCCCTCTCCATCCTCCCTCTGCCCCATCCCTGACCCCCAGTCATCCCCTCCACTGAGGCCGTTACCCCCTCTCCACCCTCCATCTGCCCCATCCCTAACACCCCGTCATCCCCTCCACTGAGGCCGTCACCCCCTCTCCACCCTCCCTCTGCCCCATCCCCGACACCCCGTCATCCCCTCCACTGAGGCCGTTACCCCCTCTCCACCCTCCCTCTGCCCCATCCCTGACCCCCGTCATCCCCTTCACTGAGGCCGTTACCCCCCTCTCCACCCTCCCTCTGCCCCATCCCTGACACCTCATCATCCCCTCCACTGAGGCCGTTACCCCCTCTCCACCCCTCCCTCTGCCCCATCCCTGACCTCCCGTCATCCCCTCCATTGAGGCCGTTACCCCCCTCTCCACCCTCCCTCTGCCCCATCCCTGACACCTCATCATCCCCTCCACTGAGGCCGTTACCCCCCCTCTCCACCCCTCCCTCTGCCCCATCCCTGACCCCCCCGTCATCCCCTCCACTGAGGCCGTTACCCCCCTCTCCACCCTCCCTCTGCCCCATCCCTGACACCCCGTCATCCCCTCCACTGAGGCCGTTACCCCCTCTCCACCCTCCCTCTGCCCCATCCCTGACACCCCATCATCCCCTCCACCCGGGCTGTTACCCGTCTGAGTCCATCTCTGGCCGCAGGTTGACGAACTCCGAGGCCGGCGAGCCGTCCGAGTAGCCGCTGGTCGTCTCGTCCATCACCACACGCCGGCCGCCCTCGCAGCGGAACACCTGGGTACACGCGCGTCACACACGCACACGTGTCACTCGCACGTCCCCGTGCGCGCACCGCCACATCAGTGCCGTTCGGCATAACTCCGTGACAGGATTCAGGAGCTTCTGGTTGGGGTTTAGATGCGTGGGTGGCAGGGAAACGTTTGGTAGCCGAGTTCTTCACGGCGTTAGTCTCAATCATGCGACGGTCACCATCCCGTTTGTTGGTTAGTTCTGTATAAGTCCCTGTTATGCTCAATAATGTGTTAAGATTTGGATACCTGCCACCTACTTGTAGCAGATCACGTTGGTTATGAATGCATGCTCTAAAGCATAACTCCCACCAAGCCCCCGTTGCACTGAAGCGGCCGGACTGTGTGTCCAGTAATGCCAGCGCTCTGGTGGCGTCCGGCTGTGACAGAGCACCGTCCCTTGCGTCTGGGCCGGGCGCTAGCGGTGCGCTGGGAGCCGGTACAGCCGCCCGGCTCGGCGTCCGGCTGTGACAGAGGACCGTACCTTGCGTCTGGGCCGGGCGCTAGCGGTGCGCTGGGAGCCGGTACAGCCGCCCGGCGAGCCGCGGTAACTGCTGCTGGTCAGGCCAGAGTCCGGCTCCGGACGGTAGTACTGGCTGCTGCGGGCCGACACACTGCCACAGGCAGGCAAGATGTCAGCGGGACACGATCATTGCCAGCCGGCACGGAGACTCACAGCATCAAACAACACACCTCACGGCTGATCACTCACCACATCCACCTCACTTACTACACAGGAACGAATCCAAACTGAGCACAGCTCAGCTGCCTCCTGCAACACGTACCCGCGCGAGGGCCGGCACGGCGGACTGCATTCGCGGAACGATGAGTGCCGGCCGCTGCGGGGCTGCGAGTCGCCGGAGCTGACCGAGGAGAGAGCGGCCGAGCGCGCCTGGCTGCGGCTGGCCCGGCTGGCCCGGTCGTGACACATCAGTCGCCGTAAGTCTGAAACGGAGAATGTCACCTCATGTGCGTGCTGTTGGCGCTCATCAGTCCTCATGACACAGTATGATATAGGTAACAGAACTACACAGGGCAACCAGACTTGTCCTTGATTCCGCTTCAGCGGAATCGATTCCGATTCCATGTGTCTGATTCCGATTCCAATAGATATTTTACTAGGGGAATCGATTCCGAATCCGATTCCAGGGCACCTATAAAACTTGATTCCGAATCAGATTCCATTGATTCCACTATGCATGAAACAAAAATCTGGTCATATATATTGCATATCATATTTATATTTCATATCATATTTCATATCATATTTCATATCATATTTCATATCATATTTCATATCATATTTCATACCATATTTCATATCATATTTCATATATTTCATATCATATTTCATATCATATTTCATATCATATTTCATATCATATTTCATATCGTATTTCATATCATATTTCATATCATATTTCATATCATATTTCATATCATATTTCATATCATATTTCATATCATATTTCATATATTTCATATCATATTTCATATCATATTTCATATCATATTTCATATCGTATTTCATATCATATTTCATATCATATTTCATATCATTTCATAACATATTTCATAACATATTTCATATATCATATTTCATATATCATATTTCATATATCATATTTCATATATCATATTTCATATATCATATTTCATATATCATATTTCATATATCATATTTCATATATCATATTTCATATATCATATTTCATATATCATATTTCATATATCATATTTCATATATCATATTTCATATATCATATTTCATATATCATATTTCATATATCATATTTCATATATCATATTTCATATTATATTTAGATCATCTCATATTTTGCACAAATGACATGAATAACACGCATGGCAATATTGCATATATTATACAGGTATATTTACTATGGTTATTTTGCTATAAAACTTCAAATAATGTCATGATTTTTTTTTAACTGGCCTGTGCTGCAAAATCGTGACAGTTCAGAAACGTCAAAGTCTAACGAAGGTTCAAAACCATATGATATTTAGACATACCAACCTATAATCATGATGCATGGGCAATTGGACATATTGCAAGCTGCTATTTTATAACATGATACACAAGGAAATCTGGAAAGATATGAAAATATTATGGAATGTATGGTACACAAAACTTAAAAATTGTCATAAGCAAAGATCGTTGTATGTCTCCACCCAAATAAGTATAATTACTGATCATGTTTATTGACCCTAATTAGGCAAAAAATCATCGCCTAGCTTTGCTTTATGTATGCATGCTCAAAGAAAGAAATTACCTTCAGGGAAGCTTATATTCATGGTCAGTGATTTTTACGAAAATAACACGGAATTGCTTGGAATTGCTTCCAATTCCAATTAACACGGAATTGCTTGCAATTGGATTCCAATTCCATCATTTTCTTTTAAAAAATGATTGACTCCACCTGATACCGATTCCACCCAGATGCCAATGTAATCGAATCCGATTCCGATTCCAGTACACAAGGAATCCATTCCGGAATCGGATTCGATTCCACTGGAATCAAGCACACGTCTGAGTGCAACACGACACACATCTGTGATTAATACATGCAGTCAAGCTTAAAGGAAATAGTTCACCTTGGAGTTTTTTTACCCAACACGATTGTATTATATTTTGTTAATACAATTTATTTTTATATTGTCAAAAATGGCGTTATATCGCGCCGATTCAGGACAGAAGGCCGTACATTTTTATTGTTTATCAAAACTATATGCATACTCCCCGAGTCAGAGTCCTGACGTCACGCGAATGTAAAAAATGGTTCAGCCAATCAGATTCGAAAGTAGTCGCGTAAAGATAGACTCGCATTGGAGATGTGCCAACCGGCGGCCGGCGATTCGCTTGCTAGCACCAGCTGCAAGCTGATTAGCTGATGGTATAGCCTCTGCCCGGGCTAGAACCAGTACAACATTCTTTCGCCAGCACCGCATTCCTTCGCCAAAAACTCAAATATATTCGGATGGAGTCTTTTCAGTCAAGAAAACTTGCAGACAGAGGTTTCCCAACACAGGCTACAAAACTGCTATCTCAGTTTAAAACTAATGTTGAAGGTGAACTATTTCCTTTAAGCAAGTGGGTTAATTTATTATGAATGATAAGTATCATATATTGCATATTGAGAGAGAGCATATCTACTTTAGTGCTCTCTGTATAGTTTATACACATTTAATAATGCACCACCGAGTAGGTATACAGCATTAAATTAACATAAGCACCACACATTGTAAAGACATTATAATTGCATTATTTAATACATTGCTTCTCTGTCTTCAGGAAGAACTGCTGGTGTGAGAAACTTTGCTAACAATTTTCTGCAAGATTTATTCAACAATATCAGCCAGCAGTTCCAACTAAGTTGGGCATTATACAATTAACCAAAATCAACCATTCTCCAGTGTAATCTTTTGGTGTCTTGCAATCAAAATGTGCAAAACAGTTTTATGCACAGTCAACAAACCAAGTTTTTAACCACTGATATAGCTAAACTGATTTAGCTATGATGCATATATATATATACATATATATATACATATGATCCCAGGGGATTGCTTCAGCGCTCACCCCCCCCCCCCCTGATTAGCAAGATTTTAGCATTAGTCCTATCCCTACCAGGAGTTGTGTGTGGATAGCATGTGGGCCCAATGTGGCCGCATGAGGACCTTGTGCGGCCAGAGTGGGCCCCCACACACACAATTCCTGGTAGGGATGGAAGTGGAGGGTCCAAACACCTGGCTGACCCCCGACCCCCCCCTCCCCTCCCAAACACTGGACTGCCCCTACTCAAAATTGTGTGGTGACGCCCTTGAATGATACTACAATGGACCTATTAAGAGTGCTCAGTTACCAGCACATTTTCCTGCTTTACAAATGTCCAACATTAATGAGCGATAAGACTCAAACAGTCATTACCTTTGTAACTATTAAAATACAAAATAAACAAATGTGTGAGTATACCTACTCATTTGACAAACAATAATTGTATAATAATGAGCATACATATACAATCATATAACACAAACAGGTGGTGCAGTCAACAAAATTGCCTATGATTTTTCCACCTACTTTAACTGAAAACCAAAACAGGTGACAGTCAATACAGGTGACTGTTAAAATGTGAAAAACTTCACTGGAACATTTTTCAGCATATAACAATTCACAATTCAAACCACACTGAGACTGATTCATGTTATGTTGACTTTTTGCTGTTTCCTGAATATGCTGCCTCAGATAAAAATCATTACATTTTGTCAATCATTCAAGTTCATACAAACCTGCAGTGAATTCATCCAGCTGGTGCTCAGGTATGTTCTTGTAACCAATTTTCTCCAGCTCCCTTCTCACCTGCTGCTTTTTAGAGTCAAAATTTGGCATAGTTATAGTGAAGAAAATAAGTGTCACTTAGCTGTCGCCTGTCTTTAATAAAATTTCAACTGGTCTTGAAATCAAATTTTAACTTTGTTTTGGTAACCTGTTTTCGAAGTGTTTTTACTTCAAGATGGAGCTTTACAGCTCACAAAAAAAAAATATAGGTTGGACAAGAAAACTGTGAATTTTTGCAAGCTACTTAAACACTGTACTTTCAGTTCAATTGTAATATTTGTCCCCCCACGAACAACCACTTCGTATCGTGTTCGAAGCACTGAGTTTGCACGTAGACTTCAAGTAGCGTAATGTTTACATTGTGCTGTTTGTTGTCATGGAAACCAATGCTACCAGATCCCTTAGTATAGTAAATAAAATGTTCATACCAGGACAAAATATTTGTCCCCCCCCCCCCAATAACCGCGCGAAAACAATGAATGGTCTGTGGAGTGTGAACAGTGGATAGAAACCATAGCGAGCAGTGCTTTTCAGTGTCAATGGTATGGTTAACCACTTTTGATGACCAGAATGACTCGTTAACTCCTCCCCCAGACTGGTTATTGATTCGACTCTGATTGAATCGATTGGAATCGTTCAATCAAAATCCCGTGAATCAAAGAAGAATCGATTCACCACCAGATTTCTTGATTCATGAATCATGATTGAATCAAAACCTGCCTAGAAACAAGGCTGATTGTATCAAAAGGACTGTGCAATGCTATTTCAATGGTGAGTCAACTGTGATTTGATCCCCCAAAAATTGATTCTTTGAATCGGAAAAAATCATTTCTCAAAATGTTTATCCATGAATCAAATGGTGACAGAATCATTCATATTCCCAAATGAATCGTGATTGAATCCTTCCAAAAAAAGGGAATAAATAACCAGTCTGCCTCCCCATCGTGCAGGAGTCAGGACTCAGGAGCAGGGGCGCAGCCAGGGGGGGGGGGGGCTATGGGAGCTAAAGCCCCCCCCCCCGCTGCGGCTCAGAGGGGCCCATCTCGGGTCTGAAAGGGGCCCACCGTGGACTCAGAAAGGGCCCATTTCAGGCTTGATAAAACCAAATTTAGCCTCAGAAAGCGAGCATCTCAGGTCCAGAAAAGGCCCATCTCAGCTCTTAGGCCCGGGAAGGGCCCATCTTAAGTCCGGAGAGGGCCCATCTTGGGCTCAGAAAGGGCCCATCTCATGTCCGGAAAGGGCCCATCTTAGGCTCTGAATGGGCACATCTTAGGCTTAGAATGGGCCAGGGGCGGCGGAAGAGGGGACAGGGGGCAGTTGTCCCCCCCCCCCCAATCAGCCGAGGGGCGCTTTGTGTTTGGCAGGGGCTGCGGATTCCAAGGGAAATCCCAGGCCAAGAGAAGCTAAGGGGGGGGGCCTCTGGCCGCCTGAGGGGGCGCTCTGGCTGCCTGAGGGGGCGCTCTGGCCGCCTGAGGGGCACTCTGGCCGCCTGAGGGGGAACTCTGGCCACCTGAGGGGGCACTCTGGCCGCCTGAGGGGGCACTCTGGCCGCCTGAGGGGGCACTCTGGCCACCTGAGGGGGCACTCTGGCCGCCTGAGGGGGAACTCTGGCCACCTGAGGGGGCACTCTGGCCGCCTGAGGGGGCACTCTGGCCGCCTGAGGGGGAACTCTGGCCACCTGAGGGGGCGCTCTGGCTGCCCGAGGGGCGCTCTGGCTGCTTGAGGGGTGCACTGACTGCCTGAGGGGCGCTCTGGCAGTCTGAGGGGTACTCTGGCCGCCTGGGGGGGGGGGGGGCGCTCTTGCCGCTTGAGGGGGCGCTCTGGCTGCCTGAGGGGGCGTTCTTGCCGCCTGAGGGGGCCTCTAGCTTCCTGAGGGGGCGCTCTGGCCGCATGAGGGGGGCTCTGGCCACCTGAGGGGCGCTCTGGCAGTCTGAGGGGGAGCTCTGGTAGTGGCGGCGGAAGAGGGGGCAGGGGAGGAGGCAGTTGCCCCCCCCCCCCCCAACTCAGCCGAGGGGCGCTTTGTGTTTGGCAGGGGCTGCTGGCCTGAGAGCTCTGGTCACTTGAGAGGGGGCGCTCTGGCCGCCTGAGAGGGGGCGCTCTGGTCACCTGCGAGGGGCGCTCTGGCCGCCTGAGAAGGGGCACTCTGGCCGCCTGAGAGTGGGCGCTCTGGCTGCCTGCAAGGGGGCGCTCTGGCTGCTTGCAAGGGGCGCTCTGGCCGCCTGAGAGGGGCGCTCTGGTCGCCTGAGAGGGGGCGCTCAGGCCGCCTGAGAGGGGGCGCTCTGGCCGCCTGAGAGGGGCGCTCTGGCCGCCTGAGGGGGGCGCTCTGGCCGCCTGAGAGGAGGCGCTCTAGCCGCCTGAGAGGGGGCGCTCTGGCCGCCTGAGAGAGGGGGCGCTCTGGCCGTCTGAGAGGGGGCGCTCTGGCCGTTTGAGAGGAGGCGCTCTGGCCGCCTGAGAGGGGGCGCTCTAGCCGCCTGGAGGGGGGCGCTCTGGCCGCCTGAGAGGGGCGCTCTGGCCGCCTGAGAGGGGGGGGGGGCGCTCTGGCCGCCTGAGAGGGGGGAGGGGGGCGCTCTGGCCGCCTGAGATGTAAGATGTAAGATGTAAGATGTGTATTAAATCAATGATCCACTTTAAATAATCGTGTGGCTTTTCACACTGACGAGTCACAACGCAAGACATGGCAATACGAAAATGGGTGCAATACGTACAGGAACCTATCGGTACAATGGAAGAAAAAAATACACAAATAATGCTAAACAAAGACTTTTAAAATTAAGAACACATTCACATCGGTCTGAATCATCCTGCAAGCTCAAAACGACCTTTCAGAACGACCTTCTTCAGTGCGCGACGCGTACAAGTGCTCCCATCTGCGAGTACGTTCATGTCATTCACACACTTAACACCGCGGTAGCATAACCGCCGCCTGCCCGCCTCCGTCCGTATGCGCGGTAGCGAGAGCAGGTGCGCCGAGCGGGTGTCGCCCGTGAATGTCACGCTGCCGCTGTCCTATGGTGCTGGCGATGTACGGTGGTGAGCCGGTACGAATAGCGTACAGGACAGCGCAAACAGAATGGTATTGAATGAGCTGCTGTGCGTTCAGCCACCGCAAATCACAGATCACATCAGAAATGTGATCCATTTTACGGCGGCCACTGACGACTCTCGCCGCAAAATTTAGATTTTTTTTTGTACGCGGTGGGTTTGAGTTCGATTGCACGATCCGTAAATTGATATGCAATATCGAGCTACTGAGGTAGCCAGTCCTTGTACTATTTGGGGATAGATATTGTCTCGGGATAGTGTGTTGTGCATGACTGAGGGCTATGAGAATTCCGGTACACTTACTGAGTCTATGAGTCTTTTACTGGGTCTATGTGGGATTCAAAGCTTAGATGCCTGTCCATTGTGACACTTAGATTTTCAGCACTCTTGAGTCAACTACTGTAGAGCCACAAAATTGTATGGTGACAGCAGGTAACGTCCTCAGCATCTGCGGTGTTCCTAGCACCATCATCTGTGTTTTACTGGTGTTCAGTTTCATCTTGTGGTGACTGAACCATTGTAATAGCGAGTTAAAAGCTCGTTCCATTCGGCTTGTCAGCGACGGCAAGTCACATTTTTTCCCGGTTACCAGAATCTGACAGTCGTCAGCATATTGAACAATTGTGGACATTTTCTTCAGTGCACAATGCCAAATCGTTTGAAAAGAGAAGATAGAGAATGCATGACAAACTTCCGCCTTGGAAAATTGACATGTCGGGGGTGTTGCTTTTTTGACAGATTGAATGTACGATCCATAGCTGTCCTCATTTGGACCTGTTGTGTATGACCATATAAGTAAGATGAGAACCATGCTGTGTCCATACCGTAAAGCTCCATCTTTTCCAGCAGTTTGCAGTGGGAGACTACATCAAAGCATTTAGACAAATCTAATAAAACTAAGATGCAAGTTTCTCCGTGATCCATCGCACTGAGGACTCTATCGGTTATAACGCTTAGGGGCGGTTTCTGTAGAATGGTTCTTTCGATACCCGTGCTGAGATTCGGACAGCAGATGGTTTGACTCAAGATAATGGTTTAGCTGAAGTTGTACTGCTTTTTCTGTAATTTTTAGTACGGCTGGGAGCTGTGTTATGGGCCGGGTATCTTCAGGTCTGACGGAGGGTGTTGCCTTTAGGAACCGGGGTAACCATTGCATGCTTCCAAGCTGTTGGAGCGATGCCGGAAACCACCAGACTACTGTTAAT
This sequence comes from Chirona hameri, assembly GCA_036785665.1. Lineage (NCBI taxonomy): Eukaryota > Metazoa > Arthropoda > Thecostraca > Balanomorpha > Balanidae > Chirona > Chirona hameri. The sequence continues at coordinate 108,894 of JAXIVJ010002407.1, forward strand.
AATTTGGAGAAGAACGTGTCCGATGGAAAATAAAAACTTCTTAAAAATCGAGATGCTGAGGCTGTCACTGCAAGTTGGTCCCGTTGATTTCATGCCAAGGATAGTAGAGCCAAGCGTTGGCATGTCGATTGAAGAAACCTTGAAAGCGCTGGTGCTTACGCGCGGCAGCCTCACCGGTACCGGCACGATGGCGGCAGGCACTGAAGCGACAGTGATAGGACCGATAGATATATAATAATCATTCAACGCATCTGGTGTCACAGTGATAGGCTGAGACTTTGACTGTTTTGTTCCAAATATGGGTCGAAAGTATTTGCCATAGGTTTGTTCGGCCTTTTTGATTGATCTGGTTCTGATAATATTTCCGGGTGTCAGAGCGAATCGCAGCACGACATGCGCGGTTTATCCTCTTATAGTCTCTCTGCAGCAGAGAGACAGAGCGATCTGTCTGCTGTCCAGCAGGGCGCGCGTGTTGGAGCTCAGTGGAACGACACGGCACCGGACCCTCGCACACGGACAGAGCGGACAGGGGCGACGAGATCAAGCACACGCGAGAAGGCAGTGATAAAAACGTTTCCACTTTTCTTCAACAGTAGTAGCAAAGAACAATGGTGACAAATCTACCCGAGAGAAGTTGTCATGAAAATCATTCATATCAACCCTTCCAAGAGGCCCGTTTCTGTACAGTCCCAGCCGCTGGTCGACGCCTAGCACAATCGCGCAGCACTACACGTGTAAAATCATGCGGGGTACCATAATGACAACGGGTTACTCCGCAAAGCCGGACTAAATTCTGACAGTTTGTGGATATGACATCTAAAATACTATTTGCCGGACGGTAAGTGGCATGAGTGATATTAGTGATTCTAAATCCGTACGTCTGAAACAACTTCATTACAAAGTGCTCGTTACCTAAATCTTTCTTCAAACAACAATTGAGATCGCCAGTCACTACAATTTTCGCACGAGGGTACGATACAAGCATAAACTGCAACTGGTGTTCAAGATCGTCGGAAACGGCTAATAACTGGGCAGCGGTGTTAACTGGAACACGATAGGCAGAAGCAACAATAAGAGTGAGGCTCTTGCTGGTTTTTACAGATATCCACAATATCTCCAGGTTTGAGTTGTGTACGTTTGTAATGGGCGTTGGGATAAGCTCGCATTCTAGAGAATCGCGCGCCATTATCGCGACACCACCATGTCCTTTGGCTAGGTCATCGAGACCGGTCTGTCGCGTCTGAATATTTTTAATCCCATTCACATAAATGAGTCTTTCCGGTACATTAGGGGTTAGCCAGGTCTCGCATAAGGCGAGCACGTCGAACCCGTACACAGCTTGAAGTTGGCATCTCACCTCCGGGCAGTTTAGGCTTGTATGACTGGATGTTAACAGCTGTCCGATGATGATGTCGTCGTTCCTGACGTCGCCAAGACGGCGCCAGTTAGCGCCTCCTTCCGCGGACGTTTGCGGCCGCCTCTGCAGCCGCGATGTGTCCGCTGACGCACCTCAACGGTCACGCGAGTGGAGCTCGCGACAGAGACCGGGGGTCTCAGGGCGCCGGGAT